>CAHIKZ030000280.1:1087500-1142500 GCA_903632075.3 Acanthosepion pharaonis
GTGCCGCGCGCCAGGAAATTTTTCTCCCTGAATCTATACTTCAAATATACAAAACAACCATTCGCCCTTGTATGGAGTATTGCTGCCATATGGGATGGGGCACCTTTCTGCTTACCTCGGAGTTCTTGACAAGATCAGAGACGGATATGTAATCTAATTGGCCTTGATCTGGCGTCTCGTCTGCAGTCACTCTCTCACAGACGCGACGTCGCCTCTCTCTGTCTTTTCTACAAATACTTTCATGGTAATTGCTCCAATGAGCTGCTTTCACTGGTTCCTAGACTCCATGAATTCAAGCGCCCTACGAGGCTGGCATCCCGCTCCCACCCTTACACCGTAGAAACTCTCAAATGTAACCGTCTTTTCTACTCCAATAGCTTCATACCTCGCACCTCTCGCCTGTGGAACACCCTCCCCAGTTACTGCTTCCCTGAAGGCTATAATCTCCAACTATTCAAATGTAATGTCAATCGACATCTCCAGTTACCTTGATCTACCCACTACCCTTCTCTCCATCCTTTCTCCTATCACTCCTATCTGCTCTCGCTCCAAATCTTCCGCAACCCTCTTCATCCTAGTGGCTTCACGCCTTGCTTGGGGCGTAATGCTTAAAAAAAAATTTAGAGAGAGAGATACATACTTACATACACACACACACACACACACACACACATATATATATATATAAGATAGAGAACAAATAAAAAACTTAATAAATCTTCTCAAGTAGGTTACAGATTCAGGCAAGATGATGATCTAGATCAAATATGGATCGGAATCCAACAGAATGATAATATAAAGAACAAACAGTAATTGTTTATCAATCTAACATGTTTGATTTTTATTAAAGTTCATTCAGAGAATGAGGTAGGAAGAAAAAATTGTAATTCAGAACATGGAAACTACCTCAGGTTTTTTAAGAAAAGTGAAACATGTTAGATTGATACACTTTTCCTACTTGTTCTTTATCTTATCATTCTGTCGAATTTCACCCATATCAAATATGGATCGAATTCGACCTGTATTTGATCCCAATTTATCTGGCTCGAATATGGAAACTACTTAAAAACCTTTAATAAAAGCGAAATACGTTAGTTTGCCAAATGTCCTTTATCGTAACACGCACACACACACATACACACACGTACGCATGCACACATACACACACACACATACACACATATATATATATATATACATATATATATATATATATATACACACACAACACACATACATACATACATATATATATATATATATATATATATATATATATATATATATATATATGAGATAACGATATATATTTTTGGAACAATATTGGGGAAAAATGTATGACAAGATGGAAACAGTTTTTTCTCGTGTCGTTTTCGTCATTTAGGTCTTCATCGTACTAATTTTTTTATTGGTGCGACTACGCATGCTCACGAACGAGGGATGCTGGAAATTTTAACTTTAATTTTTTTCTTCCTTCAATTTTGTTAGCAGATATCCCCCACTGTAATAATTGCAGTTATGCCAGGAATATCGAAATGTTGTAAGTGTCAGGGCGCAAATTTACTGTAGATAACCTTTCGACCAAGGCTCGCTCTAGACATTTTCATCCTAGTGAATTGTTTCCTCCTTTGATCAGAGGAGCATTTTATGTTAAAATTGTGGTCAGTCTCGTTATGGTGGGCAGCTGATGTATTTGATAAATTGTTTTATAAATTGTCTCTTTTGTGCTCATATAATCTTTTACCGAACGAGAATTACAAGTGGTTGCCCAAAGAAATTTCGTCAGCGTTGAGCAGGAGAATTCGTCGAGTTGTCCGGCAAGACACCAGCCGACCATCGAAGCAGATTAAGACCCTTACGAATGCACGATAAAGCTCAAGAACATTAAGACTGTATCTCCGAGAGAAAGGCTTTAAAAACTGTAAATATCTCCAAAGTTGGCTCCTCTTTGCACACCACAAAACAGCTCGGTTAACCTTTGTTGAGAAGCATCAAACATATGACATAGATATGTAGAAGAAGTTTGATTTCTGATGAAAGACTTAACCTGGATGGTTCAGATGACTTATAAGGTTGCTGGCACGATATGTATATCCCCATGGGGACATTTTCTACGCGAAACAATGGAAGAAGTTCCATAATAATCTGTGGTGCTATCTCCGTCGAAAGAAACAATGAAGATTCAGATTATACAAATGAGTCAAGCCGTGACTGTTTGTATTGACATGTTGGAGAGAGCATCATTATTGACTGAAGGCCCTCGCTTGTGTGTGAATGACTGGATCTTTTAGCAAGACAACGCTTCCATCCTTAACGCCCGTAAAAAAAGGACATTTTCATCGCGAATAACGTGATTCTTTTGAAGCATCCAGAGTTTTCATCCGACCTAAAACCCACTGAAATGTTTGCGGTGTATAGCTAGGGACGTCTATGGAAATGGATGACAATTCTAAACAGTGCATGGTCTTCGTGAAGGCGTCGTTACAACTTGAGATAACATTCGAGCCACCCTTCTTCAGACGCCTACATCGCCAATGCCAAAGCATTTTTTTTTTAATTCTTCACAATGACAGCCGTACAACTCATGACTGAGACGTCTTGTAGGGCACTTCGTACTTTGTTTAACATTTTTAGACAGGGTCTTAAACTTTTGACCAACTATTATTTAGCCTAATTTCTCAGTATTCAAATTATCCGTGTTAAATGCTAAAAAGAAATTATTTCTATTTTTCCTTTTCTTAATTTCATTTCTTGAAGCTCTACTCGAATATTTCGTTGAGTCTAACAACGCCAAAGTTATGTTCGCAGCTTGTTAAAAGCTACAACAAATATGGAAAAAAAATCCCTTGAAAAATTATCCGAATTAAAACTGGAATCCTTCTTTTATTAACGACTAAGCAGCTTAGCCGAAAGAAAACATGCGGTCGTATAACAAGATAGTGAAATAATCTGACAAGAATGAATTTAAATGAATAAACGATTTACATGCAGCTAATGAAATCATTGTTCTTAAATATCTTGTGCCAGCTTTTGTTCATGTGAGCACGTGAGAAGTCATATATTTCACAAACATTCACTGAGATACCACAGTCGAATTAATCGACATGTCTCTTCAAATAGTTACAAAGGATACGGAATACTATTGATTCATTCTGTTAAAGTACTTTGCAGTAATAATTCGGAAGTGGTATGTGGAATTGCTGAGGAGGTTTCTAACCACAAAAATGTTTTCCAACTAAACGATACAGAACGAAAACAAGTAAACTACCGGTCGCAAATTTTATTCCGTAAAATATTACTCCACAAGCTCTCTAGCTATGAAATCACTGGAAGTGTATTCTCATTTATAATGTCCTTCCTAATGAGTAAGTCCCTGGAATTACTTGTTAACGACCAGTCATCAGATGTCCTAGCGATGAATGCAGGCGTCCTCTAGGAGGCCAGATCCATTTTGGAAACGTGATATTGTACTCAATGTCAAATTTGGGGTTTGAGATGATAAATAATGACAACATATTTTTTTTTTATCAAAATCGTTACCCTTTTTTGAGGAAAGGAGTTTAAAAATTAAGTTTTAGTTCAAAATTGTAGCACTGTAATTTTATTCTGGTGATCAGTGAAAAGTTTAACGCGATTCAAATAATTCCGTGCCCTTATGGGAAACAAATGTGTAAATGTCATTTAATAAAACGTTTTCCAATTGCAACATTTGACTCGTTCTGAATAAATCAAAGAAAAATAAATCGGATTTATGAATAATATAAACGTATTCCCTTTATGAATGCAAAACGTTATTGAATACAATGTTTAAATGTATTAAGGTTGTGGCCAGCGATGAAAATCGATTCCTTTTTTCTCATATGGAATTTAGGTTTTGTTATTTTTCAGTGAAAAAAAAATTAGTTAATTCTCAAAAAAAACACACAAACACACACACTCATATTATAAAAAAGAATTTTGTTCATTTTCATCAACAGCAGTAATAAATATATTTCTTTATTAATCCTGTCCCGGAACCTGCTTTCGATTAGTATTATCTAACTTTGCACCATTTGCTGTAATTTTTATGACATTCGATATTGAAATCTTCACCACTGTTCGTTTATCCCTGTAAAACGAATTAGCTCTTTTCTATTTTTATAAACAGACTTAATTATTTGAAAAAGTAAGTAAACATTTTTTTAATCTACATTATCTTGCATTTTCGAACTGATTGGTGTTTATTCAAAACGTTGTATCTGTTTATTTCTGTGGAAGAAACATTTTTCCATTTAGGAAGATAAAAACCTTTTTTATATTTTTCTTATTTCAAATTTACCTTTGAGATTTTATTCAAATAGGGTAATGTCTACACTTGTTCTCATCACAAGAAATGAATGTTCATTCTGTGCTTGTTTTTCTTTTTCTTTCTTTAATTTGACCTAGCTCATGTCCTGATTCTAGAAAAGAAATTCAATTAAAAAATATAAATTTAAGTGTGATAGACTTGCCTTCTGTGATAAATAATATTGTGATATTTCCCTTCGTATTCATCATGTAGGCTAGATCTGTTTTTAAACTTATACAGATTTTGAAATTTCAGATTCCCATTGAGTAAACGGAATATTTTTAAAAGCTCGGGTGAACATGAGAAAGAGGCAGATGCAGTTTCTGGGACGCATAATGAGGAAGGAGGGACTTGAGAATCTGATACTCACGGGTCGAATAAATCTTAAATATTAAAGTCTGGTTAGGTTAAAAATTAGATCTTTCGTCAAATTATTAACTCGGGAAAATTAAGGTAAGAAGTTACTTTGAATTAAAAATAATAATAATAATAATTAGAATCGTATTTTGTTTCTAAGTGTCTTGTTACCAATATGTTTTATTAAAAAAATTACATTCGTAAAAATGCGTTAGCCCCACCATGACCACCGATAGGCACGAGGAGTAGGTATGTAGGAATTATCTTCTCGACTGGTAAGCAGGGTCATATCTGCAGAAGGTGTCACTTGACTGCGGATTCAGCGACTGTTAAAAAATCGACGTCAAAGGGATCAAAATCCTTAGAATGTGATCCTTTGACATGAGCGACAGATGTCACCAAACCGTCTTCCAGCGACTGTTTGCATCAAACAAAAAAAAACAATTCTCGGAACTTTGACTACCAGAAAAGTCAATCAATGTGGCAAGTTATAAAATATAAAGCAGGAAATGAATAGGTTAATTGTTAATATTTTAGCCGTTTGAGAAACTAATTTGGCGAACAACGGATATTTCGTCATGGAAAAACAGAGGATCATATATGCAGGCCGAGCGAAAAATGAAAGCTATTGATATTAGGTATGAAGAAATATGTCAACTATCTGAAAGGTTTCTTGTCGTTAAACTGAAAGAAAAGTCGTTCAACATATTCATCGTAGTTGTATATGTACCGACAAAAAGTACATAAGAAGAAAATGAAAGAATTTACTCCACGCTAGATAAGGCCAAGGCTCAATGCAAATCACCAGAAAATACAAACGCCATGGCGAGACATGAATACCAAAGTAGTCAAGCAGTTAGATGGTGAATTATTTGGCAAATTTGGACTAGGAAATTGTAATGAACGTGAAGAAAAATGGTTCTAATGGTGCACGGCAAATGATCAGGTAATAGCCAACACCTGGTTTCAAGAATACCCAAGGCGTATATGGAAATGGAGAAGCCAAGTGGAAGAAACGAAAAACCAATTCAACAATATAATAACCAATAAGAAATTCAAGAGTGCCGTTTTACACAGCAAAACATACAAAAATGCCACCTTCCAGTGATATGTAAATATATGGCCGATACAATGGACAAAATAAGAATGGATATTATATAAGAACTCTTAGTGGATCATATTAAGATAAGCTTTAGTAACCTCAAGCATCGAGATCGTTATAAAATTCTCAACCTGATGGTCAGGAGTCAAAAAATTGCAAATTACTGCATATAATATAGGACACTGTACAAATAAATTGGGAACAAATGCAGGCAAGCTAACGAGGAATAACTCAACGAAAAATATGCAAAAATAAAAGAATGTGTATCACAGATAAAGCAGATATGCATAAATAAATAAGAGAACTAACATAACAGAAGACATACTCATCAGCAGGATGCATAAAATCTAAGGACGGAGGACTGATATTAGAGAAAAAAATACTTCTGATATAAAACAAATACATCGAAGAACACTTTTATGACGAGAGAAAACAACCGGCAGTACAAAGAAATATTGAAGGACTAGAATGATTAAGATCTGAAGTGAAATTAGCAATGGCCAAATTGAAGAGAAACAATGCAGCAGTAACAGACACAATCGTAATGGTAACCTTAAACATTCACAAAATTAAATAATAAATGAAATATCAACAGTAGTGATATACCGGAAGACTAAAGTAGATCTATTTTCATAACATTACCTAATAAGCCAGGTGCAAACGAATGTGAACTCTATCGGACAAACAGCCTAACGAGCAATATAAGAAAAGTTATCATTCTAATTCTGATGATTAAAGCGCACAGCAGAATAAGACATGAAAATAGGACAAGGAGAGTCCGGTTTCTTTAAAGACACAGGAACAAGAATTGTGATATTTATACACAGAATATTATCACAAAGAATAATAATGTAGTGAATAATTACATTGACGTAAACGAGTCAGAATGGCTTGCATTTGTTATAAAGGAAAATAATAACTTCCTTAACTCAATACGCGACACGTAGCAGCGACGTTTCGTTCCTTGGAAAATGGCATGAATCCCTTTACTTATTTCGGAAGTGTATTATTCTGGAACGTTGGCTTTTATACAGTTTAGCGCGGTTCAACCAATAGCAATCCGCATGCTGATTGGTCGGACTGGAAATGACGTTTGACTGAGAGTCTGAAGACGAAGCGAAGAAGGCTGACTGGGCAGTCGGTCGTGTTTTTGACATAACAAAAAAGAGCTGTAGCAGTGAGAAGCGGGGGTCGGTTTTTACGTTGATGGCACGTGCACGAATTCGAGAAAGGTGTCTTCAGAAGGCGCATCAGTGTTGTACGAACAGCGTCTGAGGAATAGAACCTTATTTATCTACAAATACAAATGCAGAAGCAGGTGCACCTGTGTTTTGGAGATTATGAAAAAGCGTTTCATAAAGAACGTCACAAAGAACTGTTAGGTAACACTGAAATATTCATTAAGAGCTACAAAGGACACGAATTTGTGGAGGGCCATGATCGCTAACTCCCTGAAGAGACATAGCATAGAAGGAGGTTACTTACTGAACAGCTTGAGTTGAGCGTTTCAAATTAGAATCTATAATCATAAACATACGTGGAGGAAAAGAAAGAGGTTCTTTTTGAAAGCATGTTTTTTAAACACTAATCTCCTAGTGCTGTTATTACAATACTGTATGCTGCTAAGACGTATATTCTCTACAGCCAAGCGTTTCTGCCGTAGCCTAAACTCTAAAAATTTTTCACCTATCGCAAGCTGTTCCTTATTATCTGTCTATCTATCTATTCACACACACACACACATATATATATATATATCAAGAATTAATATTTTTATTTATTTTTAATCCAACAGAATTTTATCTCTTTAAACGGCATTTTAGTGGATACTCAAATTTGAGCAGACATCCTGTTTATTTATTAAACAGTATATTTATTTATTTTCGTCTAACGGTCTGAACTTTCGTGAAATCATATTAAACATAAATATGCCCTCTCCAGCAGGATACAATCTGCGTTCCTCTGGGCATTGGGAAACCATCGTTAGATTTGACGTGCCTTAACCTACTCTTAACGAAGAAGCTTTGCTGTTCAAGCAAGGTCTGAACATGCCTTTCAGCGAAATCTTCCTCGTTATCTCGTTTAAACTGATTATATATTACACATACGCACGCACACGCACACACAGACACACACATACACACACAAATATACATACATTTTTTAGTAAAACGACAGAGGAATATAACATATAATAATTTTCATCTGTTTGTCACATTGACATTTCCTTATTATTAAAATCGTTTTGGATGGCCCCGTGGCTCCACTGAAGACGCAGTCGTTCGTAAATGTCTTAGTGAATCCAAAATGGCGCGTCAACATGAGACAAACAAAAGTAAAGAAAAAAATCAATTGTCCACAAGACAAAAAAATGGTATTAGTACATTTCTTCAAATGCAAACGTCATTTTCGTCCATGGAGATCAAGGATGCAAAGTAGTTTTCTGTCATCATTAGTTTGCCTATGGTTAATCTGTAAAACTTTTGGGATACCAACAATGGCAAAGAAAGAAAGAGATGGTAATTGGAATCAGTTAGTGTTTTAATGTAAGTAATGGAAAGAGAACAGACAGACAGAAAGAAAGAAAGAAAGAAAGAAAGAAAGAAAAGAAAGAAAGAAAAGAAAGAAAAGAAAAAAGAAAAGAAAGAAAGAAAAGAAAGAAAGAAAAGAAAGAAAAAAGAAAGAAAGAAAAGAAAGAAAGAAAGAAAGAAAGAAAGAAAGAAAAGAAAGAAAGAAAGAAAGAAAGAAAGAAAGAAAGAAAAAAATTACGTAGAGAGAGAAAAAGGAAGAATTAACAAAGTAAAAGATAGAAGGAAAAATCGACATCGGAGAAAAGAATATAAAGCCGAGAAGGCCAAAACAGAGTGAATGAAAAAATAGATAAAATTCACGCTGAAAGATAAAAAAGGAAAAAAACAAAGAAACAAAGTAAGAAATAAAGAACAAATGAAAGAAACCTGAAATGTTAGAATAAAAGAAAAAAGAATAAAAGAAAGAAAGAAAAACAAAAGAATTATGCAGATTAAGAAAAAGAAAGAAAGAAAGAAAAGAAAGAAAGAAAAGAAAGAAAGAAAAGAAAGAAAGAAAGAAGAGAAAGAAAGAAAAGAAAGAAAAGAAAGAAAAGAAAGAAAGAAAAGAAAGAAAAGAAAGAACGAAAAGAAAGAAAGAAAGAAGGAAAGAAAGAAAGAAAGAAAAGAAAGAAAGAAAGAAAAGAAAGAAAAGAAAGAAAGAAAGAAAGAAAGAAAAGAAAGAAAGACAGAAAGAAAGAAAAGAAAGAAAGAAAGAAAAGAAAGAAAGAAAGAAAGAAAGAAAAGAAAGAAAGAAAAGAAAGTAAGAAAAGAAAGAAAGAAAAGAAAGAAAGAAAGAAAGAAAGAAAAGAAAGAAAAGAAAGAAAGAAAAGAAAGAAAAGAAAAAAGAAAAGAAATAAAGAAAGAAAGAAAAGAAAGAAAAAAGAAAGAAAGAAAAGAAAGAAAGAAAGAAAAGAAAGAAAAGAAAGAAAGAAAGAAGGAAAGAAAGAAATAAAGAAAGAAAGAAAAGAAAGAAAAGAAAGAAAGAAAGGGATCGGAAGAGAAAGAAAAAGGAAGAAGTGACAAAGTAAAAGATGGAAGGAAAGATCGACATTGAAGAAAAAGATATCAAACTGACAAGGCAAAAACAGAATGAATGAAAACGTATAAAAATATTCACTCGAGAAGAAAAAGAAAGAAGAAAAAAAACAAATAAAGAAAAACAAATAAACAACAAATTAAAGAAAAAAGAATGAAAAAATAAAAGTATGATAAGTTTAAGAAAGAAAGAAAGCAAGAAAGAAAGAAAAAAGAAAGAAACGACGATGTGAAAGACCAACTGCAGAAAAAAAGGAAAGCAGAAAAGATGTAGGAGAAAATAAAAAGAGAATGTTGCTTTTTTCTTCTTTTTTTTTTTTTTGGCCTAAAATTAACAATTAAAAAAAATACACTGATAAAATAAATAAATGTGAAAATGTGGATAAAAGAAGGAAAGCGACAAAAGAAACAAGGGAAAGAAAGAAGGAAAGAAATATGTGAAAGAGAGAAAAGAAAAATATGGAAAGAAAAATAAATGTGATAAGGCAAGAAATGCGTGAAAAACGTAACAAGGAAATAAACATTTGGGAGGAAGGAAAGAAAGTGGGAAAGAAGAAAAAGAAACGTTTTAAGGGTAAAAAAAAAAGAAAGAAACATCCGAGAGAAAACCGATAGGAAAGAAAGTATGAAAACAATATGAGAGAAGAAAATGGGGAAAATACAAATATGGAAAGGAAAAAAAGAAATATGAAAAGGGTAGAAAATAGGAAATAAATGGCAGAAAGTTAACAGGCGGGAAAGAAATATTTGAAGGAAGAAAATATATGAAAGAAAGTAAGAAATGTGAGATAAATGTGACCGGAAATAATGAAATCATATATGTGAGGAGAAAAGAAAAGACTCTCTGTCAAGTGGGTGAGAACAAGCAAGATGTGTAATCTAAACTAACATGACAACAAAGAAATTAAATAAAAACAGACGCGATAAACAAATAATCGTAAAAAAAAGCAATATTAAAAACAAAAAAGGACGTAAAATGATGGAAATAAAAGGGATCCTGGGAAAATCTACAAGAATAGTTTAAGAAAGTAGGAACCTGTCAGAAAACTCACACGGATGAGTTGATTCTAATACAAAGAAAAGCAATTATTACTTCGGAAAATAATAAGCGATGATATAAGCTGATAGGATTTTATATTTCTCTATTGAACGATGTTGACGTAAAGGATTTCTTTTTTATGAGATTGGCATAAATGTTAAACTAGTTGCTGTGACAATAATTGGAAGTATATTGTACTGTTTAAAATTATATTCCACACACATAAGCCCACGCACAGAAATACGCACACATATACATGCGCACGTAACACAACTAACGTTGAAAGTAATAAAATATGTCGGATTGAAAAAATAAAATCTATTAATTTTGAGGATATATATATATATATATATATATATATATATATATATATATATATATATATATATATATACATACGTACACACACACATACAGACACACATATATATATATATATATATATATATATATACTCCTGATCCGTTTCTATCACACCCAACGTTGTGCCTTTGTTTATATATTTTAAAAAAAATAATATAATCTTCTTTAGAGAGCGTTGGCAGGTCAACTGTCAAAAACTGACAAAACTATATATATATATATATATATATATATATATATATATATATATATATATATATATATATATATATATATATATATTGATGAGATGAGAACGAAAGTAATATATAAATTCCAACGTTCACATCATTAATCCAAAAGAGGGCTCGATAACGATAGTAGAGCGATAATTATTTATTTATTATAATTTTATCATATAGACAAAACCATTTTACTCACTACAAAGATGCAACTTCGTTTCAGTGCATTTCAACTCTAGCATGAAACAGACTGTCGCCTCTAAGTGTTGAATTCTACGTTCACTTTTTTATTTTATATATATATATATATATATATATACATATATATATTCCTTTATATATATATATCCTGGACATAGCTTATGTAGAGATTGTGAAATATTTTGTATGTCCGAACACTTTCATCTTTATCATTAAGCATTATCAGAGACGATTTTATTTTTATTTTTAACTGGATGTATGGATTAATAATGGAAGTATTATTAATAAAAAAGAAAAAGCCAATACTCTAAAATAACAATATGTTGACCGTGTTTGGAAAATAAAACATTCCTATAACTCCAGATACATACATAAAACAATCCATGTTATGACACATCTAGATGGCTCAGTTAACCTATCCTACCCTTTCCTCGTGTATTAGAGATGAGTCGTAGCGACTGTTATATTTCTCCACGCCCACATTTTATTCGTCTGCGATTGGCTAATAAATCTATACTGCCTTTCTATAGGACAATTTAGCCATCGCAGTCGTTGCTTTGAGTTTTTCGGTTTTGAACTTACTTACTTTATTCGTTAGTAAAATTTTAGCGATTGGTCAATTTTTAGCCAATCACTTATTTTAGTGTAAAATTAATTTTTCCCGAGCTTTCGCTAGAAGCCTAACTGCAGTTTTAAAAGAGGCGACTTTTTCACAAGCCGCCAGTAGAGTCCAGCAAATTTCGCCTGTCAACTATGACTTTACTCACAATATTTCAAACGCACACACAGACACAGAATTTTGTAATACATATATAAATATCTCTCTGCGACTCAGCCAAGTTCAATTAACCAGGACTCTGTTAATTTCTCTAACACAACACACTTTCTGATGAATTGTATTCTTGTGTTATCTATTCTAACAGCAGACCTGTTCTAACATTGATTCCTGAACATTTCTCTTTCAAAAGAACTTTCTTTCGAACAATCGATTACAAACCAAAATGCAGTAAAAGGGAAGCAACTTCTTTTCCCTTAATCGATACATTGAATACAAATTATTGTATATTTTGTTCTTGTATGTTATTTCAATATATAATTGTTGATTCTCATTTGTAGTTTTGTTTTCTTATATCATTAATAATACAAAAGATATATGCGCAAAGAACACGCATAACAAGATCTATATTATTTAGCTACCTACACGGTGATAGGACGATTATCTTTAACTTTGATGCTATTATACTGATTACTCTTTATCACCTGCATATACAGGTATCCCTTGATTAATGCGTGTTCGGCTAATGTGTTTTCGATTAGTGCGTTAAAATACTTATATGCCAAAATTCGGTTAGTGTATACATAAAACTGGTAAAACATTGTTCAGCTTAACTATAGTCAGTGAAAATTGATTTTTATAGTTCCCAATTAACTAATCTCTATCTATAAAAGGTAGGATGTGTGTGTGTGTGTGTGTGTGTGTGTGTGTGTGTGTGTGTGTAACGAATGCACGGCCTCAATTTTCGACGGATTTGCACCAAGTTAGCGGGAAGGCCAAGACCGACTTTGCATTTCCCAACTCCCAGCGCTAGTGGAAAAAGCGATTTTTTTATGCTTCTACGGCAGTTTTCATGTAGTTTGCGGCCATTTTCTACTGGCCAGAGTGAGAGCCTATAGCTGGCTACCACGAATAGGCAGGAAGATTCTATTTGGCCAGCGTGAGAGCCAACAGCTGACTGACACGAATGTTAACTAGCATGCTAGCATGCAAAAAAAAAATCGATAGCTGCATTCGTCATAAGTAGGAAAAATTTAAATCTGCATGGCACTTTACTCCAATTGGCTCATTCGCTTGCTTAAACTCAACGTTGATTCTGATTTCGCAGAACTGGGTTGGGTGTGAAAAAGTATTTGTTATTAACATTCTTTTTTCATTCGTTTTTTCCAGTTACGAGTCCTTTTTTGAAGCTGATCGTTTTGTGTTCATTTGGTTTAGTTCTTTTTTCGTAACAGATTTAATGTTTAGTATAGAGCTTAGAAAAAATTGGCAGTGTGAGATAGGCAAGAAGTAAGGCATGTAGCAACATCAGCACGGCAAGGGCACTCCTTTAAAGGCAAGGAAGGGCAAAAATATTTTAAGTCAAGTGATAGCGATTGCTGTATGAATCAATCCCGGGCAACGGCGGGACATGCTGCAAGATTTTTTTAAATTTAAAAAATGTAAAATGGGTAACTATTTTATTTGACAAATATTACACGTTCTCTAAATAATTTCACTGGTGTTAAAAAATAGACTGTTATAATGAATTTTATAATATAAGCCGATACTAAAAATACATATTTGAATATTTGTCTCTGTTAAATTTTTTTGAGTATTTTGATTTTGATTTTTTTTCATGCTTATTCTGAAGGTCTTATAAAGAAATTTCTGATTTTTTGTTAAAACAAATGAACGATTTAATTAGATACAGAAATATACATTTATTTTAAAATTATCGAGACGCAAAAGATATAGGCATTTACTACGAGAGAAAAAAACTAAAAAAATAACCTTGTCAGAAGTGATGACAGAAAAGTAAGATATTTCATCATCCTAACTTTGTTCATTATAAAAAACGACCCTTCCCCAACACGAGAGTCAGTAGATAGACTAGGGTCTATCTACAGCAGTCGACCAGTTGTGATTTTTCAAGCATGGCTTAGATTATACACAAAATGAGACACCGAAAGCAGGGAAGCACCCAATGAGAATCGAACTCACTATTCAATCCTAATTGTTATAGCGAGACAAGCTTGTAAACAATTACACCACCTCCAGGTGACCAGAGCTGTAGATCAGTAAACAAGTAGTAGTAGTACAGATACTTACATATTTGCCAGCACTCCTCGCAAACGAAATTCTCGGAACTAAACCGAGTAAGCACTCACTTTTAAACAAAAGACACACTGAAAACATTTTTACACGCACCCTACCAATATTCTGTAATTCACATCACAAAAAGAAAATACAAATTCTTGCTATTTATGACAACACGTGTCTCAAGTTTTAATGTGTATTTTATTGTTTTATCATTTAATTCATTTCATTTTCAAAATTAAAAAAGGCAAAAGAATTTCTCTTACACCACAAATACATATAGCAACAGGGTAATTATTTAACAACACAAAAATAATATCAAGTCAGGATTACTAATACATCAGCCTTAAATTACCCACCCTGTTATAAGCCGGTAAATGTAATTCACACTGTTTAAAAACAGGGCATCAGGCCCTACTCAAATATATATATATATATATATATATATATATATATATATATATATATATATATAAAGGCTGGCCATTCGTATTCGAGGATACCTGTTCAGCCATATTGCAGCCGCTCGTTCAGGCAGATATGTGTTAGTTCAACACCCAGAGGAGCCCACTTCTGATTTATACTGCAACTATGTTGACCAGACCTTAGGTTACAGAAAGAGCGTGTTATCTAAAGTGATCAACAATCTGAACACGGCCACTACACTCAAACCCTCCGTCACGATGTCTTGTGACTAGCACAGGTATCGACGGCAAGGGTTCCGTCTACCCAATTTTACTCACATCGTTTGGGTCACGAGGTATGATTATATATATATATATATATATATATATATATATATATATATACAGGGATAGGTAAATGAGATAACTAGATATTAGCGACTGCGCTCGCGTGCATACGTAGGTAAGCAAATGAATAATTACCAAAACATTCAGCCAAGAGCACATAATGTGCTCAATGTGATTAAACAGAGCTAGGATGTATATATATATATATATATATATATATATATATATATATATATATATTGTTTAGTTGAATAATATAGGCATAGTGTTTCTACTTATTTTATTATTATTCATCATTTCAAGTTGTCTAATTAGTTTCTTGATATTGAGATGAAGTCACTATGACAACGGAACGCAGATTTTATTATCATTATTATTATTATTATTGGTGTAACTACAGAAACGCATGTTTAAGTGTGTCTTGTAGTTTATCGCTGTTACAGTAGCATATTTTCGCTGTAATTTGCCCCTGAAGATGATCTTAGAAAAGGTCAGAAATACTTGGGCTAAAACATATCTACGGCGCCATCCTTGATGGATTTTATCCATGTATCTCTGAAAGAAACTGATTATACAAATTGAAAGGATAAAAATTCGTAGATACAATATGTTTATATTATTATTCAACAGAACATGTTTAAATTAAAAATCTGCGGCAACAGTTGGTATGGCGTTTTCATGATTACCTAACAGTCATGGTTTCAATTCTCGATAGTGGATGCGCACTGCTGATGAGTCCTAAATATAAGACGGAACGGCCGTCCAATGTATTCTGTTGTGGTTTATTCTAGACTCGATGAATTAATTATAATTATCAAATTTTCCTAATATTTTATCATATATATATATATATATATATATATATATATATATATATATATATATATATATATATATATATATATATATGTATGTACATATTAGGATATTACATCGAAATCGAGGCAAAACCACGAGACGATTGCAGTCGTGTTTCGATTTTGGTTGATCAGAATAAATCCCACAAACCTTATAACCATCACTTTTTTTTTCGTAAGAAGAGGTTGTATTTTGCTTTTAAATCTAAATAAATCGCTACACAACTGCAGTCGTATTTCGATGAGTATCAATGCGTCTCATCAGGCGATTCTAAATTACTGGCGAGTGAAGTATTTATTTAGATTTAAAAGCAAAATACAACCTCTTTTTACAAAAGTGGGGCGTTATAAGGTGTGTGGGCTTTACTCTGATCAACCAATCAAATATGACCTACGTTAAATTTAAACAAAAGAAGAAACAAAAATTAAGAAAGTAGTTTTTTAAATGTGTCATGACCCGTAGATTAGCAGTCAATGGAAGCACAGACGTTTAACAGGAGCAGATCATCTTAACTGATACACACACACACACACACACACATATATATATATATATATATATATATATATATATATATATATATATATATGAGTAACGAGGAAGTATTATAATGAGGAAAGTATGTCTGGAGAATCTAACACTCACAGTGTATACAGAAAGCAATAGAATCAAGGGAAACAGCAAGGAATCTACTTAAAAAATTGTGAAAAAACAACGTGGGAAGATAAAAAGTAGAAAGTTATTTAGAGTAACAAAGACGTCATGATCAGTGGCCTTGTTGTTGGACGTAAGTTATCGTCTTACCCAGGACGCAGATGTAGTTTATCGTCATACCCAGAACGGAGCGTTTGAAGTAATATATATATATATATATATATATATATATATATATATATATATATATATATGCAAGTATATAATTGGTATATACGGAATGAATTCTAATAACCAAAATTACTATTCTTAAAAGAGTGCTCAATACAAAGTAGAGCAGATATAATTATTATTTATAAAAAAAAAAAATTATAACATAAATATGTTATAAAATCACTACAAAAATAGCCATTTTGTTTCAACACCCTCGGTGTCTTATCAAGTGATGATGTTGAAGATAAAATAAATGGAAAGAAGCCAAAATTAAGAAAATATTTTTCATAAATGGGTCATGATCCCGTATATTGACAGTCAATGGCACAGTACAGACGTTAAACAGGAGCGGATGTTAATGGATACATATTATATCTTTCGTTAAAGTAGTTGTATTTTGTTTTTAAATCTAAATAAATCGAGAGTGAGTGAGAAAAAGTTAAAATCGTAAGGACCACCAATTCTGACGTGTCTGTAGCTGACAATGTTAAATGTGGGACCCAACATTTAATCAACGATCAGGAACACTCTCCCTACACGACAAACAATTTTTCTTTCCATATTTTGAGATGTTTCATTAGTACAGATTAAATTAGGCATGAATTTCTTGTCACAAAATCTTATATATATTTATTACTTCAAACGTTTGTATAATGGACACTTTTTATTTGAAATAGTTTCACGGTGTTTATTTAAGAGTACGAATTATATCTATCGGCCTGCGTTTTTGATGTAATGAATATGCAAAAACCTGGGTTCCCCCTCACAGTAATATGATTGGCTGGTGTCAGCCATAAATACAGACTGATGTGGAGGTACATGGACGGCGCCTATGGTCTTTGCCTATTGTCTTTGCCTATTGCCTACCACTATGAAGAGGACCAGTCCATTATGGTTACCTGCTAGATTATCCTACCCGGTTACAGTAGTCAAAAGACACTTTGCTACTTCGAACAAATATATCCCTTTCTGGGACGTATCAATTTTCGAGAAACAAAAGTGAAGAATGTGTTTCTTCCGAAAAGTATCGAACCTGTGTACTGCTCAAAGGACTTCAGAATAAGCAAATTTCTTTTTACCCTATTCAATATAAAGTATCCACTATAATAACACTTGATGTAATAAATGGGATGAATTAAAATAAATCCAGTATTATATATATATATATATATATATATATATATATATATATATATATATATATATATATATATATATTCGAATCACATGTTATCGGTCTGGAGTGGGGACGATCCCAGCGTGCGATACCTTTTGAAACTGACTGAAAACCATACCACTTGTTGACACAAGCGTTTTTAGTGAAATTGGTTAGACTAAACCCTTGGGTGCCGTCGATAGTTGTGCTAGTAAGAAGTCACTAGTCATCGTGACCGGAGGTTTAAGCGTGCTGGCCTTGTTTAGATTGTTGTTCACGTGAGATAACACGATCTCTCCCAGAAATTGTAACTAAGGTATGATCAGCATAGTTGCAGTTGCAGTATATACAGGTGAGCTCTGTGGGTGTTGAACAAACACAAATGTACCTGAGCGTGTGTCTGCAATAGGGATTGGCTAGCCGCCCTAGTAGACGGCTATACTTGAATACGGGTGGTCAGTTATTATATTATAATATTATTATTATGTATGCATGCATGTATCTTATATATGAATAGTTATTTTAATCCCACATTCCTTCTTCATATAAACGTTATTTTAGTGGGTACAGATCGTTGAGTAGATATATCGTCTTAGTGAGTTAAATTAAAGTCTACTAGAGCTGTTATATTGTCATTCATCACACTCACAAAAAAAAGAAATAGAAGTGGCTCTGTCAGAGGTAGCCTCGCCCAACACTGCAACTGGTTAGAAACGAAAACATCAACCTGAAAAGTCGAGTCATGTTTTTAAATAACCTCGTCAGATCGAGGCTTTCGTGTGGATGCCATGCATGGCGTCAAACCCGTTCCGAAATATCAAAGTTGTCAGCTGTATACAAACCGCTTTCTAAGATCAATGGTGAACAAAAAGCTTTGGTGAGTAATGCCTGAAGGCTTTGGCGGAGATAATCCTTCTTTTAACATTGTGAATTAGCGCTATAGAATCGCAAACAAAAAACTATATCAAATAACAGAAACCATATCACTTGAAGATTACCAACAGCGGCAATAACTAAAATGGATAGCACATGTAACTTGAAGAGATAATAAAGATATTAACATTGCACACCACTTCAAATTTTGGATGGAAACCACCATTATTAGTAGAAAAAGCGATAACCGTTACTGGAATTAAGAAACGTGTTTCCTGAAAATT
This sequence comes from Acanthosepion pharaonis, assembly GCA_903632075.3. Classification (NCBI taxonomy): domain Eukaryota; kingdom Metazoa; phylum Mollusca; class Cephalopoda; order Sepiida; family Sepiidae; genus Acanthosepion; species Acanthosepion pharaonis. The sequence continues at coordinate 1,106,360 of CAHIKZ030000280.1, forward strand.
TGTTTTAATATTCTATAAATTTCAACCAAAAGCAGTACTGGCTGTTCGATCAATGAATGTCAAATGATTCCTTGTAGAAAAACATCTAATATTGTCATTACCATTGACCCCACAAAAAATATACATATGGAACTACTAAGGGCTTGATAGAGAAAGTCTTGTAGCCCAATGGAGAAGTGTAAATATAATGTTTTGATGATAGCAAAATTATTTCTGCGATTAGGTCAGTGATTGTAATAAGATAGATGAAAAGATTGCGGAATAAAGACCAGCTCTCCAATCCCTGTTGTTGCCGTATTTTGTATTTTGTACAAATATATTCACCTCCAGATGTTCAGAAGTGTACCTCTCGACAGGGATTTTGTAACCTTTTCACCGCAAGCAAGGCTCACTGATTGCTAAGAGAGCATGAGAAAAACACTATTAGGGAGATAAACGATTGTCCCTACATTTAAATTTTTGAATGAAGTTCACTGGAGAGCAAGAAACAGCAAGAGAGTTCCACAAGTGCGATAGAAGAAACTATTAGCATAGAACTTGCGGCTACATACCGCCATTTCAACTGTAAAATGACGATACCTTGCAGCTAATCTAATTCTGCGCTTAGATTCTTAAAGTCTCGGTAACACAGTGGATAGATCATCAGAACTAGTACCATGAAAGTATTTACAGAAAAGGTGCACGGAAGCTACGCTACGGCGGCGGGAAAGAAACTGAAGCTGAGATACCAGGACAGGACCAAAAACATTGCAGGTTCTTCTTTGGATTCTATCGATAATCTTTAAATGTATAGCAAGAACACCAGACCATCTGCGGCATTAATATTCAAAAAATGGACGAATGGTAGAATTATAAATACGTAAGGTAGATCCTGGGGAGAAAAAATTGTTTAGCACGATAAAATGAACCAACTTTCCTAGCAGCAGGCCTAGAAATGGATTCAATAGAATCTTTCCACTTCACGTCAGCAGAAAATGTTACCTCGAGAAGTCGCAATGGTTCACTCTTCTGGAGGTTAGCATCAGCCATGAAAGGGTTCACGCAGAACGTTCATTTCTTTTATCTGAAAAATAAGCCTTTCGATGGAAACGGAAATTCTACTGAATAAAGGGTAAAGTTCTGTTGAATAAAGTGGGAATGGTAATTCTATTCTAAGTGTTCGCTTTTTTTTTTTTGGGGAAAATTGTTCGTACAGATATATATATATATATATATATATATATATATATATATATATATATATATATGTGTGTGTGTGTGTGTGTGTGTGTGTATGTGTGTGTGTGTGTGTGTGCGTGTGTATAGATATGAATATAGATATGTATGGAAGTAATTTAAAATCAGGAGGTCAATTAAAATATGCAGCTATGGTTTCAACCTGACCGTCTCTTCGGCCGATCATTTTAAAATATTCGCCTTGATTTTTAAAGTTAAAAGCTCTACCTGCTATTTTTATTTTATTTTTTCTCACGTGTATTGAGCACATTTCAATACTACTATTTCCTAGTCTGATTCATCTCTGACCATTAACCTTATATATATATATATATATATATATATATATATATATATATATATATATATATATATATATATAATATGAGATCTGTAATACAAGATAAGCAAGGCACTATCACATTGATTTACAGCCACAAGGCTGTTTGGGGGTTTGAAATAAAATCGGAGGCAATTTCTTCTGATAAACAAATGCTAAGTAGAAGATTTATTCCGAAACAAAATGGTTGGCGTGTTTAAATAATGTATTGTAAATGATAACGATAAAGAAATCGAACATCTGTAATGTCATAAGCGACCAGCGTGAATATCGGATTGTTTATTCGTCAGTAAACATTTGTGATTCCAATTATCGTCTGCTTTAAGGCAGGACAGGAATTCTTTGGAGCAAAATGAAAAACAATTACAGATTTAAAAAAATATAGGAGAATCCTCCCTCACTACCACTTTTCCAAAATGTAAGACTATTTCGCCAGGGATTTTTAAATCACGAGCTGCCACTTTTTGGAAGAGAAATCCGTATGGATGCTACATTGAACGATACAATCTTAACCTCAAGATTCAATCGATATATATCCTCCTTATCCTCATTATCTTCATTTACTGATACTTTTTCTTTTATTCATATCAGACATCTTATTATTCATTAGCATTAACTCTCTACCTTGAATAGTTCTCAAGACTTGCATTGTATAAAAAAGTCTTTCTTTCAAGGAAATATGGTGTTATTCAAAATCGCTTACTGGAGATAAAGCTAGTTTTTAAACCAGATTCTTTAATATGTTCAAAACATACACTTACTCATCTTGATTACCTTTAAGAAATTTTTGTTATATTTTTAGTGAAATTTAGACAAAATATGTTCTTTTGGGTAAAAGCCTTCCTTTTCTTGACTAAATTTACGCAAGCTCCTCTTACTTCTTGGCTAAAATTATGAAAGAAAAACTTTTTCTTCTCGACTACGTTAACGCAAAATGCGTTCGATTCTTAGCTAAATGTAAGAAAAGGTCTCTCTTTTTTGCGTGAAATCAAATGTATACGAATAACTTACCATTTACACTTGCCTCGTGAAGAAACTGGAAGAACACAGAGTGGACCTTGGGACAACGGCATTTGAAAGCTGTTTCTACGCTCCTCAAAATCTTCAATCTCCGAGTCAGAACCCTTGCTGCCAGATGTATTTTTTTGTTCGACATATAACTGTACCATGTCGTATCTCTTTAGTAATCATCGTAAACTGAATAGTCTCTTTTTGATAATTTCAGTCCGAGCAAGGTAATAAAGCCACTAAGATACACGGGGTGTGCAAGAAAATAAAAGAAAAACATTATGAAGGAACGACAATAAAAGAAGTGTAATCAAGTAGATAACGATTGGCATAGCATTTAAATTTTTGAAGATTAAATTTAGCTGGAAATCAAGGAGACGAAAGAGAGAAGATATTCAAATAGTTGTATTTTCAAACTGAACTGTCCAGACGTCATTTTTCTTCTAATTGAAATAATCTGAAATTTTCAACAAAGACGTTTGCCTTTAAAACTGAAAAAAAACTTTGGCTATTGTAAAACTAAAGTAACTCTTCAAACGCTGTGGGATGGTATCTAATTTGCCAGTATTTAGTCCGCTGTATGAATTTTCTGTAAAGCTGCCATAAAACAATGAAGTCTAGCTTAAACTTTAAGATGGTGGCAGTTTATAAGCTGTTTTTTTTCTGTTTTTTTATAACACTACACACTATGGCCATCTGCTGCCACTTGCTGCCACAATCGTTCAATTTTCTTTAAATTTCCGTTTGTCTTCCAGACGAACATTTTTGCGATGTTTCTTTACGTGTAAATTCTTTATTCCACGAGAAGAGAAGATAATTTTTGTTTTCTTTCTGTTATTTTATTTTTATTTTTGCAATTCGTTTTTATTATATTCAATCATTATTTCTTTTCTTTATTTTGTTGAAACAATTTTTGAACATTTTCCTTGCCGTTTTTTTTTTCTCGCTCATCTTTTACTCTTTAGGTTTTTTGGTTTTTTTTTTCTAAATCATTATTCTTTTCTCTTTTTCATGCTTTCTTAATCTTTTCACCAGGATTAAAAAAAAAGAAAAGAAAAGTAACTCGAACATTTTTGTGTCATAAATCTATCTCTTCTCAGTTTTTGTTCCCAAATACTTTTTATGAGATCGTATTCCTTATCAGATCAATCGGAGTTAATTTTCCACAGTTTTTATTACAATTCTCTTTCTTTACATTCAACAATCGTTTTTACTTTCTTCTTCTCCGGTTGTTATCTATTAGCTGGTAGGTATTTATACGATTTGAATTGCGTATATAATACAAAACTATCTTACATACTGATAAGACGACCATTCGTCCTTGCTTTGAATACAGCTGGTCTGGTGTTCCTGCCATATATTTATAGATTCTCGATAAAATCCAAAAGAAGAATCTGTAATGTTATTGGTCCTGACCTGACGCGTCGGCTTCAGTCACTCCCCCCTCCCCGCCGTAAAGTAGTTCCCCTATATATATATTCTATAAATATTTCAACGTAAATTGTTCTGATGAATTTTCCTTTGTGGCACTTAGATTTTACGAATTTTAGCGCAATACAAGATGTAACCGTAGGTTCTATGCTAACAGTTTCTTCTATCGTACTTCTCACTTGTGGAACTTTCTTCCTGCTTTTTCAAAAATTTAAATGCAATATCAATCGTTATCTTCTATATTCTAAATTCCGATTATTTTATTGTTCTCGTTCTTTAATAGTGTTTTATTTTCTCATATTTTCTATTACTCAGAAACTCTTTGCGTCTTAGTGATTTTATTGCCTTACTTAGGGTGCACTGTTATAGAATGTGTACGTTAGATAAAAATGGCAAATCATGGCGAGAACTTTGACTATCCGAATTGGATGGAGATGACTGGCAAAAATAGTACAGTTGTGAGAGTAGAGAAGCACACAAGCTCTACTCCACGTTCGAGACTTCTCTGCCTTTAGGCTTTTGTGCACCATACTTTTAGCAAGAAGACAGCCCACTGAGTAGAGAAAGTATGGAGCTAGCCAGCTTATTTAAAGCCATTCTTTCTATCTCACTTTAACCTTCGCTTCCTCCAAGAAATGATATATTCTATGTACCCACAAAGCTAATAAAGCAGGAATTGTCTGTTGGTCATTCCATCTATGATGCAGAGTTGAGCACCCAACTGAAGAATTGCCAATATAAAACTAATGTACAAACACTACACGACATGCAACATGACTTTAATTTAATGGTCCAGTTGTTACAAACCCGATATTGCTTTATGTTTAATCCAGATATTTTACAAGAATCGTTTAGAAAATTGTACAGTCGATATATTCAGAGCTAAACAACTCCAGTTTCGCAGACAAAAAAAATGTAAGGAAAATTTAAAAAAAACAAAAAAAAAACTGTTATTTATCGAGCAGGAAATTCTCTTTGATTTCCTGTGATTTGAATGTTTTAGATCCATTCTTCTCAGTTTTTATTAGTTACCATAGAATAACTCAAAACCAAAATAACAGAGAATGAAAAAGAGAAGGAAGAGCCTGTTACTCCACCATACCAAATTTCAAAAGACTGTTTTGAAAAGCATCATTGCTTCTAAGGTTCAAAAACCACAAGGGTCACTAGGAAAATCAAACTGCCTTAAGCAACATTAAAACAGTATTCATATTTCTTTCTTCAAATACATCATAGTGTGTAAAAAATAAAAATAAAATACACTTTATGCAAATGGTGCTGAACCTGACTGACACTAAAATGTGATTTTTTTCTTTGTTTTATAATTTATACCGGAATATTTGAAATAAAGAAGTATCATATGCTTTACTGTTCGGACCGGAATGCTTATATTGGTTGTTATAATCAAAAGGTTTAGGATGTTAAACTCACACATTCTCTGGTTCAATGGAAGAAATAAACAAAAAATACAAAGGTGAATATGAGTGTTAAGCATTAACTCATATGAAATATCAATTAGGATTGGAAAGAGGAATTGAAAAAATAACTGAATATCAGACCAAACCAATTCGGTGATTTCTATTTAAATCAATTGAGTCAGCCAATTCCTTTAAATCAAACCATTTGAGTGATTCCATTTTCAATGACACACTTTGAGGGATTCATGTTTAAATCAAGCCAGTTGAGTTATTGCTCTTTTAAGCAAAACAATTGTGGATTCCATTTTAACTGAAAACAGTTTAGCGATTTCTTGTTAAATCAAACCAATTTGGTGTTTCCATTTTAAATCAAACCAATTGCGTGATTCCTCAGTTGGATAACAGCTCTTTAAAGCAAACGATTTAGGAGATTCCTTTTAAAATCAAACCATTTCACTAAATCCACTTTAAATGAAACCGGTTCGGTGATTTAATTTTAAATCAAAACAGTTAAGTGATTCTTCTATAAATGAAACATTTTGGGTGATTAATTTTTAATTTTTCAGCAAGTTTAAATTATGCCACAGCTTCAAAAATTCATAGATTTAATTTATTTTCAAGTTCTGCGGTCTTTCGTTGTCTACTTTTGTCCTTTTGCAAATTTCAAAAACATTCCCGACTCCCTACTTTTCATCATGGCGTAACTTCCAGTTACTCTTTTTCTTGTGCTAAACACTTAGAGCTCACAGCATTGGATGAGCAATTGATAGTAAACTATCATTTTCTTAAAAAAGTGCATTTACGCTCACTATTTCCTTATGCAACTGACAGAACCATTTACATCTTCATACAAGACAGCACCCTTTACATAGACATATCAAACAGTACCCTTTCCATCTTCATACGAGACAGTACCCTTTACATTTTCATACGAGACAGTGCCCTTTACATCCCCGTACGAGACAGTATCCTTTACATCTCCAAGACAGTACCCTTTACATCTTCATACGAGACACTACCCTTTACATCTCCATGAGACAGTATCCTTTACATCTTCCTACGAGACAGTACCCCTTATATCACTATATAAAACCGTACCCTTTACATCTCCATATGAGACAGTACCATTTACATTTTCATACAAGACAGTACTCTTTACATCTTTATACAAGACAGTACATTTTTAAGTCGTCATACAAAACAGTACCCTTTACATATTTATACAAGACAGTACCCTTTGACATCTTCAAATTTTACTCTTGCCTACTTTGTTAGACAAAATTTCAAAGACACTTAATTAATGAAATCTTCCAAGCCTGCCTTTGAATCTAATAATCTCAAAGAAAACCTAAACTGAATCTTTTAACAATTACTTTGATATACCACTTTCAATAGATAATCATACGTTTTATGATAAATGCACCATATCAATTCAAATTTATCATATCTCTTGTATTAGACATTTATAAAGTCTTATTTGGTGGTGTGATATTTTAATATTGAAATCAATCATATTCAGATGAGGGTTGTCCACTTAACCCTCACATCGTTTGTGATGGCTTCCCTCTCCTTTTGGCATCCATGGCCCTTAGGATGACTCTTGAGACTAGCATTTAATTTCACAGGTATCATGCATATATGACAGATAAAATCTCTATCCTTGTTTTGATTAGGTTGATTGGATCTGCAAGTCATACAATTCTCATGTGTACCGCTATGTATCTCTTGAGTTCAGATGATGATCTGCAAAGGTTGTAGCAAATAACACAAGTATTATATTATTTCTAGGACGATGAGGTAGGTTGACATAGTTTGCTTGCTTCTGGTATCAGAAATACATACATATACGCATATATATATATATAGGGTGTCCCAAAATAATGTATACACTCTTTAAATATTGATAGTAATAAATACATTACCGTGATGTGAGAACTTATATGGCTGAAAATCTGCAAAACAGATAGATTGGAAGAAGAGGGACAGTTGAATAGCCACCTAGATCACCAGATTTGACGCCTTTGGATTTTTTTTTTTGTGGGTTTTCTAAAAGACAAAGTTTACAGCAGGAAACCTGAAAAAATTGCTGAAATGAGAGTAGCAATTAAAGAAGAATATGCTCAAATACCAGAGGAAATGATACTGAACGTTTGTAGGTTTATTTCTTCAAGATATGAAAAGTGTATTGACCAGAACGGCAACCATTTTGAGGAATTGATGTGAACTCATCATTATATGAACATTCTGCCATTGCCGCAAGTAACTTTTATTTTATTAAAGTTAATTTTCTATGTTTTTTGTATATTTTACTCACAAATTCTTTAATGTGTATTCTTTCTCTTGTATTAATCTTATTTACAAGTCAAAATACATAAACTAAATAAGTTATAACGATTCAAAGTATGTATATATATATGTATGCAAATATATATATGTATGTATATATATTCATATATATATATGCATATATATATGTATATATATATATATATATATATATATATATATATATATATATATATATATATATATATATATACACACGGTTTACCCAAAATTTACACAATCTTTAAATTACAATGAATACAGTGATTATTGTCTTGCAAACAACAATAATTAATATTAACATTTATTGTCTGATAAAGAAAATTTATAGTTTAAATTAAATATTAAATGGAATTAGATGCACGGGTCTGAAAATAGTTATTGGAAGTCAAAAACGAGTACATTTTATGCGACTTCCTGTAAATATGAGTTGCTATAGTTTTTAAATCTCAACTCATTAAAGATAGTCATGTCTTGTAAGAAAGAGATAACCTGAAAAGAGAAACAAGATGGAAGCACAATAGAGGGAATAAAAAAAAAAAGATGAACGAACATCAAAAAAGAAATATAAAATATTGACACAAATGAAGAAGACGTAACTTTAAGAATGTCAGAAAAGGGGATTTGGAAAAGATCAAAAGGGTAATAAGCAATGAAACAAAAAGAATGGAATGGCCTGTAAGAATATAATGAACATAGCTTGTTTTGTGGATGTAAACAGATAGAAACTTATGTAGAATATAATAAAGATATTCATTAAAGATGAAAAAGCAATGATATTTAAATAAACACCAGGAAGAGAAGTCTATAACCGAGTTCACAAACCTTCACTGTCTATTAAACACTATTAAACACCTTCACCGTCTATTAAACAGGAAGAGAGCTTTATCCCTTGTTACATGTTTAGGACTAGGTTTCCTATATCTTCTAAAGTTTTCTCATTCACTTTCACTTCCATTAAGCCCTTCTTTCTTAGTGGCATTATCGCCTAGCTTGGGGTGAAATGATAAAAAAAGAAACATGTGCTGGATAGGATAATATGCATAAAAACTGATTTTTTTAACAGACATTTTTGTAATGAATTTTGAGCAATAATGGGTGGGCCTTTTGGTTGAGCTAGCGGTTGGTTGAATGATTGTTTTCTCATTCACTTTCACTCACATAAACCACTTCCATCTTAGTGGAATTATCACCTTGCTTGGGGTGAATTGGTAAAAAAAGAAACATGTATTCTGTATAGGAAGACATGCATGAAAACTGATTTCTTAGTAATTTTTGGAATGAATGTTGAGCTATACTGGATGGGCTTTTTGGTTGTGCAAGAGGTTGGTTGATTGTTTTCTCATTCACTTTCACTTCCATTAAGCCCTTCTGTCTTAGTGGCATTATCGCCTTGCTTTTGATGAAATGATACAAAAAGTAACATGTTTACTGGAAAGGAAGACATGCAGGAAAACTGATTTCTTAACTGTAATTTTTGTAATGAATGTTGAGTTATACTGGATGGGCCTTTAGGTTGTGCTAGAGGTTGATTGTGTGAGTGTTTGATTTTTCTTTACGGATTATCAACCTTTTGCGAGGTATTTGAAGCTATGGCATATTTTTACATTGTAAAAGTTTTGAAGAAAATAATTATTTACTGATACAAGTCCTACTAATTAACACGTAGAATTGTTGTTTTCATAGCTTTCACAAAAGTATTTTTGAATATGACGAACCCGACTGAAATTAGAACACTGCTCTACAATTTCCCATTCTGAGTCGTAAGCCATTACAGCATCCACTCTAGCTTACAGATATTCCCAATTTGTTGCCTTTCTAGGTAGTGACCAGTCTTGACGTTGCTTACTTTCGATGTTTGTAATACACATTGAAAGTCAGGTTGGCCATTAATATTGAGCAGTCAGTTCGATCTACAATGAGAGCTCCATACAAAATTCGACATTAAAGAATCCAAAAGTGCTGTTTTAAAATTTATGCACTTAATTTATTTGTTTCAACGAATTATGAGAGTAAGCCGCTAGGGATTGGGTACTTCATTAAAATAGTCGACTAATATGATTTCAGGGAGCTAGTTTTATATTTGGATAGTACTCGAGGCAGTATCAGTATAATTTCCTTATAAATTTGATAAGGTTCGTCAAGATGAATACAGAAAATTATTGTAGGTGTTTGGACATGGTTTTTGCCTGATTCCAGCTAGAACCAAGTAGCTTTGATCTGACGAGTAGATTCATAGAAGTTAGAACCCTTTACATCTTCATACAAGACAGTAATCCTTTACATCTTCGTGCAAGACAGTACCCTTTACACATTGGTACAAGACAGTACCCTTTAAATCTTCATATAAGACAAATACTGAAAATTATCGTAGATGTTTGGACATGGTTTTTGTCTGGTTCCAGCTAGAAGCAAGTTGTTTTGAGGCTGACAAATAGATTCATACAAGCCAGTACCTTTGCCTCTTCATAAAAATCCATTTGACTTCTTCAATTTTTACTCTTTCCTACTTTGTTAGACAAAATTTCAAAGACACCAATTTAATGAAATCTTCCAAGCCTGCCTTTGAATCTAATAATCTCAAAGAAAACTTAAAATACGCAAGTAAAAGAATTGTGTATAAGAATGGAAAACAATATTTCTGAAAGTATTTCAGGGGAAAAAAACTGCTGCAATTAAAGTTAAATTTAAATTGAAAGTTAAACTGCTACAGCTTTTAGTAAAATTAAAAGGTCATTAAGATTAATTAATTAATTAAATTTAAATTGAATTAATTGTAAATTACATTAAAGTAAATTAAAATTAAAATAAACTGAAATAATTAAATAAAACTAATTAGATAAAATAAAAATAAAATAAATTAAATTAATCAATTAAATTAAATTAATTAAATGAAATTTAAATTTAAACTAAATTAATTAAATTAAATCAGTTAAATTAAATTGATTAACTTAAAGTTAAATTAAATAAATTATTTAAACTAAATAGAATATTAAAATTAAATTAGATTAATTATCTTACATTTAATTTAAATTAATTAAATTAAATTAAAATAATTAAAGAAAATTTAAATTAACTTAAATTAAAACAATTAAATTAAAAATTATTAAAATTAAATTAAAATTTTATTAAAATTAGAATGATTGATGGAGTTTCTATAATATGACGGAGACAATATTGCTAGTTTAAAGGATAAAGAAAAAATAGTTGCCTTATTTGGGGTATTGTGGTTTTATGGCCTATATCTTTTAGATTTATTTATGAAAAAAAAAAAATTATGTTTGACTTTGCATAAAAGACTCACAGTCAAATTGCCCAGTGATCCGAATAGCGGAATAGTATAGTGAATAGAGTAGAGAATAGTGATCCGTATAGTAATAGAGGATAGACTAGAAATAGCGATCATTAGTCTTCAGCGACTTCCTGCATATATGCGTTTTTTCTATGACCACGTGGTCGGCTCAATTCAATGGGGTCACCTGTGTTTTACTCACTAGAGATCTAGGTTCGGTAGCGACATTTTATTCCGATATAAGAAATATCAATCAAAAAACATTAAATATCACTTACATATCAATTAAAATATTGAAGATACAATTCGAATATTAATCCAACAGTTTAAAACAATCTAATATATAAAACTTAAATATAAATTTTAAAGGCATGTAATTTGGATGTCAAACAAAAAATCTTAAACATCATGAATATCAATTAGATATAATTCGAATATTAATTTAAAACAATCTTATTTGAATATCAATGAAAACAGCTAACATATAATTCGAATGTCAATCAAAACATGTTAAATATTACTTGAATATCAATTAACATATCTAAGAAATAATTTTAATACCACTGAATCTATAATGTTCGAACTAATTTAAATTTCAATTACGCATAACAATAAAATAAAACAGGAGGTCTTCAATGTCCAAATGAAAAAGAAATTAATTTAAATGTTAAACTAATGTTGTGTATGAACATCTGGAATATTCATTATCATATAATTTCCAATATCAAAATACAAGACTTGATTTTTAGGCATCTGTAACTTAAAATGGAAACTGCATTTCGAGTAAACAAAGAAAGCGAAGAAAAATAAGGTGAACGTTTCTTTTATTTAAAACTAGCAGTAGATCCCGGCGTTGCCCGGGGATATAACAGTAAGAGATAGATCAAGTATCGACCATCATGAAGACTGAAAAATAAAATTGACAAAGATTATTGTTTAAGGTTGACGGACACGCATGTCTTAATTAGTTTTTATTTTTTATTTTTTACGAATTGGTCAAACCCAAACTCAAACAAAAACATTGTTTTCAATCGTTATGAGTCTACCGATTGAATAGAATTTTCTTATAAACAATTGTCTTGTAAATGGAATTTTAAAGCATTCTGAATGTAAAAATAAAGAAAAAAGTAAAAAGACAATAAGAAACACTACCAAAAAAAAAAAAGTGAAGTTTTGTTGAAATCGGTTGAAAATGTACGAAATCCGATCCCATATATAAACGAACACACACACACACACACACACACACAACCTGGGTTTTATAATAAGTATGACTCGATATGAGTTGTCCCCCTTTCATTCTGGTGACAGAAGCGTGTTTTATTGTGTTTACAAATTGATTTCGTGCAAAAACAATTGTTTTTTCAATTTCTGGCCGCTGTCAGAACCACCACAAGGTAATTTTACGCAGTTCTGTGAATGTTTGTTGAAATCAGTTGAAAAATGTAGGAAATCCGATCCAATATATAAACGAACACACACACACACACACACATAATCTGAGTTTTATAATAAGTAAGATGTATTTGTTAGATTCATCAGCAATTGCTTCTTTTTTATTTTTATACAGAAGTGTAACGTTAGAAAATAGTTTATTCAAGTTTTAGACTTATTTACAATTCTTTTCTTTTTATGCGCCATGTCCTTTCAGGATGTAGGCGATCATTGCTCTCCACGTCCCTCTATCTCTTGCAGCTCTCAACAATTTCCTTCCATCTGATACCTCCCAAAGACAACGTTCTGTCAAACACTTGCTTAAGCCCGCTTGTCATATGATGCGTTGTTTTTCCTTTGTCTCTCTTTCCCTCTATTCGACCCGTGAGTATCAGATTCTCCATACCCTCCTTCCTCATTGTGTGTCCCAGAAACTTCAGCTACCTCTTTCAATTATTAAGTATAAACTTGTTTTCATCCTCTCTAAGACCTCATAGTTTCTTACAGGCTCGGTCCGTGATATCCTTAGCACCCTTCAGTAGAACCATATCTCCGTCGCTTCGAGTCTCTTCTTTGAGGAAATCGTCCAACATTCGCTGTCGTAAAGAAGGACAGATGACGCATAACAGCTCAGTATTCCTTTCTTTGTTACCAAAGAAATCCTCCTGTACCGCAATACTCTGTCCAGTGTTTTGGAATGAATCCTTATCCATCCCAATACGTCTACGGATCTCAGTGTCGCATTTACCGTCCACTGTCAAGACGCTTCCCAGATATTTAAACTTCCGCGTCTGCTTGATTTTAGTGTTCCCGACCTGCAAACCACATTTCGGACTCATCCTTTTACTGATGACCATGCATTCTGTCATCTTGTAGTCTATGCTTAGTCCTTTCTTCTCACTCTCCGTCGCTAACTTCTGTAGGAGATTTTGTAATTTCTTTTCCGTGTCTGCTATCAGTACTGTGTCGTCTGCATATCTTATGTTTTTTTAAGATTGTGGCCGCCAATGCTAAATCCCAGTAGGGTTTCCAATTCTCTCAGGATTGCCTCGCTGTACAGGTTGAACAGGTCGGGTGAGAAGACGCATCCTTGCCTTACGCCCCTTTCTATTTTTGTATATTCGCTGAAATAGTTGTCTATGCGCAAGCATGCTGCTTGCTGCCAGTATAGGTTCTTGATATATTCTGGATATTCTGATATCTTTACCGAATAGATCAAGATTGCTTAGAACTTCCAGCAGATCCTTGTGGCTACTTTGCCGAAGGCCTTTGTGTAGTCTATTGTTAACTAATAGCGTATTCAATCATGAACAGTAATCATCCAAGCTTACAGCAGTTGATATATTAGAGCGGTTACTCATCTAGGTACTGACCAAGCTCAACGTTGTTTAACTTTGGTTTTCGTATTAGTGACCAAAACCAACGTCGCTTAACGTCAGTGATCGCATGAGAACCTGTGTTTGAATGTAACATGGCTGTAAGCCGCTATAAAGGTCGGAATTAATGGGGTTCACATCCAAACATTTGCCATGGAAATAGCGATAGAGTAGTGATAGACATGCGAGGTTCCGTCTGTGGGAAAGGGTTTTTAGGAAGGAAAAGAATTTATCACCCACAAAGCCCTGTGAAAGATGTGGCGACTATCAAGTCTGAAATGTCACAATTGTGCTGCTCCAGATGGCAAATATATTTCATTTTAAAACCTCATCTGATTTGTGATGAGATTGAACAGGATGAAATACTTCCCGGAGTTATATAGTGAAAGAGTTATTCTCCCAGCATCTTTGGCAACGCCTTGTATATATGCGTTGCCCTTGATATCTGGAGCGAACGTGGGTCCTAGTAACCATCCGAAGCAAGGGGCCTCGTTAAGAGAGCAGCCATTTGTCGAGGAAGTGTTATGACAAACGCTGGGAAATGTTTCACAGAAACTTAAAAACGCATAAGAATAGCGAAAGATGCCTTTCAGAAACTTAGCACGATATTAAGAAAAAGAAAAATTTCTTTGAAAACAACAAAAAAAATATAATGTTCAACTCTTATGTAATATCAATCCTACTATATAGTCGTAAATATTGCCTCGGGATTTCTCTTCATCTGTGAAGATGAAGAGAAAACCCGAGGCAATAGAAACGTGGTTACATGGAAGAATACTGGGAAAACCTTGGACAGAGCATGTGATCAACGAAGACGTTTTAAAGAGAATGAAAACAACAAAAAAAGACACCTTTTCTTAGGATCAAAAATGTCTTCTGCAGTTTATGGGGTGCATAACGAAGAAATGGACTTGGGGAATAGGATATTCACTGGATATACACTAGGCAAAAGAAAGAGAGGATAGTCGAGATTAACATACCTAAAAAACTTCTGTGAATGGATGTCAGAATAGGGACCGGGAATGACATTATGGGATCAAACATTGCTTATGGCTGCAAGGGATAGGAATTCGTAAAGAGCCATAATTAGCCACGCCCTTAAGGGACGGCACATAAAAAGAAGTTGCGTAAGTGACACGTTTGTCGGGTCGTCACTATAAAAGAAAAAAATGATTGAAGAAAACAAAAAAAAAGTAACAGATGGAAAGGAAGAGGAAGAAATGAAGAAAACACAAAATAAAGAAAAAAAAACGAAAAGAGGGTAAATGGAAAAAAGAAAAAGAAAAAGAAAGTAACGAGAAATGCACAGAAAGAAAGGAAAAGAAGAAAACAAACGAAAATAAGAAAAAGAAAATAGCAACGTGGAAAGGAAAGAGAAAGAAAGAGAAAACAGAAACAAAGAAAAAAGAAAGAAAGAAAAAACGAAAGAAAAAGTAAAAACAGAAAGAAAAACGAAAGAAAACAGAAAGAAAGAAAAAGAAAGAAAGAAAGACAGAAAGAAAGAAAGAATGAAAGATAAAAAACAGAGAAAGAAAAACAGAAAGAAAGAAAGAAAGATAAAAAAGAAAGAATAAAATATAAAGGAAAGAATGAAAGAACGAAAAAGCAGAAAGAAAGAAAGAAAGAAAGAAAGAAAGAAAGAAAGAAAGAAATTCTTTTCTAATTCTGCCACCATCTTCATAGATCTTTTCCTTCACTGCATATTTGGGCTTTTTTTCTCTGTTATCACAAGTGGAGTGATGATGACGTAGTTTGGTATGACAAAATAGTAGAGGATTTCGAACATTCCAATTAGCACAGTGACGATGCATAACAGCCACACGTGTGGGTCAACATCAATATCAAAACATCAAGGCTGCTTTTGGTAGTGCTGGATGAGGTAAACGATGCAGAGGCGGTTGTCGGATAGGGGCCGAGTAAATTGCTTCGTCCAGATGATAATGCTATCCAAAATAAACGAGGGAAAGTGCGCTGATAGAATTCTTAAAAATAAAAGTAATATAGAAAAGAACAAAAAAGAAAGATGAGTTAAGGGAGAATAATAACAAAAAACAAATGAAGAATAAAAAAAAAAAAGCTGTAGGAAAAAAAAAAAGGATTAACTAAAAACAGCCTGTGGTGGAGGTTAGAAGATATCACGTGGGTCGGGTTGACACAAACGAAACCCACTAACATATGGTCGATGAAGCTACGATTAAAACCAAGGAACTAGACAGACATGTTTGACACAAAAACGTTCCCACTTAATAGTTTTTTATGAAGAATTTGTTCAATCTGTTTTTATAGAACTTTCACATTCCCCCCCCTTTTTTTCTTTTTGGTTTTCGTATCCTATTTTTATCAAGACCATTTATCTCAGAAAAGTCAAAATGAGGTAGCAAAAAGAAATGAGTTATCCGAACGGGAGCAGCTTTGACAGTAGAGATACAGACATAGACTCCACCTAGGGATGGGCCATGACTTATCACTTTTTCATGTGATTTTGATAATTAACCGATGCCCTTGCGCCAATAAACTTTGAGAAACAGGATAAATTTTCGACAGATCCGTGCCCGATGAAGATAGAATTAAGCGATCCGGGGCAGGCGTAAAAAAGTTCGAGAACTTTTGTCTTTTGCAGCCATTACTTCTTCTAAAAGATTAGCATCGTTCTTTGGCATTGAAGCCACGGTAAGTGATATTGCATTCTTGCATGTGACATAGAATAACGATAGCCGAATTCTATGGCAAATCAAGAAAGAAAAATCGCACATTCACACGCAAGAATACATACATATACAAATTCAAACATTTATACACAGTAAAAGCTACTCAGCACATATACACGGAAACTTATATAATCGATATAGAGTCACACAACTTTTGACCTATAAATTAACGCATACTTTCACACATAGAGGCACACAGAAAATAAAGGGGTCAATCTACTCAAATACCTGTATCCGAAAAATAAAGTTAATAAAGAAAATCATGTCGGATTAAAAAATAAATCAACCAGTTGTTTAAAATAGACTTGATTTATGTTTTGGATACAAAATTATGGTCAAATTATATTGACTTTCGAGGAAATATCGTTATTTTCTAAGTGTAAATTAGATCTAGCACAAGGCCGAAAGTATGAGGCACCCAGTGAGGATGGAACTCACTACTAATTGTCCTAGCGAGATAAGCTTGATTACCATTACGTCACTTCGAGATGCTCAAATGGCTTTCTAAGCGTAGATTAGACGTCGTACAAAGCCGAAAGTATGGGGCACCCAGTGGGGATCGAACTTACTACTCGATGGTAATTATTCGTAGCGAGATAAGGTTGCTAACCATTACACCACGCCGAAGTGCCCAAATGTTCCTCTAACCGTTAGATTAAATGTGACACGAGGACGAAAGTGGGGAATACCTAGTCAGGATCGTACTCACTAGTGAACCGTAACTGATAAGGCAAGACAAACATGCTAACCATTTCAAGGAGATCTGATCAAGATGCGCCTTCTTTAATCCATTACCTGCCATGAGACTCATTTGGGGATCTGTTAAAAATAAACTCACTACATGTTATTCCTTGTATTTACATTGACTTTGCATTTGCAGAGGTATATTTTACAATACTTATCCTTTAAAGTTTTTATTATTAGCCGTAAGAAGACACATTCTGTCGTAATTTTACGAGTAGAAAAATAATGATTATTTTGAAAAGTATTTTTTTAGTATTTCTAATCAATATTATTTTTTTGTGTTTTATACACATTTATATTTGATGTTCTAGTTTCTATAAAAATGACAATGGTAACTAATGAAATTAAACATAAGGAATAAATAAACTCCTAAGACACGTGTCTGGACCAAAAATGCGCATTAAAAAAATTTGGCAGTTAATGGGCTAAAGGGCGTTTGCACAGCTTTTTTCTTTAACTGCCTAAGCAAATCTTATAAATATATTTGACTGTCTTGTGGTTGAATTTTTTTTTTTTACTCGTGCTATCGGTTAGAGTTCAAGATTAGATTGAAACGAGGATCAAGAATACCAACTTTAATGGTACTATCATTTCCCTAGTAAACATCAGTGTTATAAGCAATACTTTTCTTTATTATTAAAAAAATGGTTATTATTTGAAAAACGCACAAGTCTATCATCATCATCATCATCATCATCTCTGATGTTTTATACACATATATATTTGATGTTCTAGTTTCTATAAAAATTGACAATGGTAACTACTGAAATGAAACATAAGGAATAAATAAACTCCTAAGACACCTGTCTGGGCCAAAAATGCACATTAAAAAAAAAATGGCAGTTAAAGAGTTAAAGGGGAAAATTGAAACTTGCTGGCCTATGATGTTCCCTGTAGTCCAGATAAGACGAACATCAGAAAAAAAATATTATTTAAATATCCATTTAAAAACTCAGAGATACAGAGGCAAACTAGCACACCCACAACCACACGCACACACGCACACACACACACACACACACACATATATATATATATATATATATATATATATATACATATATACATACATATATATATATATATATATATATATATATATATATATATATATATGTGCGTCTGTGTGTGTGGAAGGCGCGCGTGTAGTGTAGTGTATATTTGATACTCAGATATGAATAAATGTATATATTGTAATAATAAATAAAGTTACAAGAGAAAAAAAACCTTTTAAACCAACGCGTTTCGTTCCTTCCATTTATAAAAATAAGACGAATTTCCGACGAAAAAAAAAAATACAATGCGTTAGTTATACACAGAAACAATTTAAGCCACAATTTCGATCTAATAACTTGAACTTAAAGAAAACTTAAACAGAAAACAGAAAAGTTCTAGAATGTGCAATAATTGACATACACTATTGTTCAAATTTGAGGTTAGCCTCGGTAATTTTTTTAAATTGGTCCGTGATATGGGAGCAGCATTTTTGGAACCTACAATTCCTGCATTTTTATCAATATATATATATATATATATATATATATATATATATATATATATATATATTATGAGTTCTACTATAGACGTGCAATGCAAGGAACCTCCTTGAGAGACCAAAAATTATAATAAAAGGGCCTGCTAGGTGATGATAAACGTTAATAATTTGGTTTTGGGGGAATTGAATGTGACAGGCCAGTCCTATCTCCCGCATCGAACAGCTACAATTCCGTCAGAACTTTGATACATTATAAGAGCCTCGACGCAAATATACCGTGTAAGAATATCTTAAAGAAGATTTTAAATAATTTATTTTTTGAAACTGAACTAGCGATCAAAACACTTTCTAGACATTTTCGTCTTAGTGAATTATTTTCTCTTTTAATCAGAGTAGCATGTCAAAATTGTGGTCCGTTTTCTTACGGCGAACAACCAGTGCATTTTGTGTGTTGCTTTTTAAAATGTCCCTTTTGTGTTAATATAGTCTTTTGTTTAAATTTCTTGAGGTTTCTCCAATATATACTTTCTTGCAATTCCTGCACTTGATGGAGTAAATTGCGCCTTCAAGTTTTGGTTTGTTTTGTTTTTTATTAATTAAGTCTCTGATTGCTTTAGATGTAGTTGTGACACATTTTATGTTGAGTTTAAATAAATTCGTTTCGATTGTAGTTTTGATAGTATCAATAGGTAGAATAATATATTTTTTTGATTCGTTGGGTTTATCAGGAAGGAGAGTTTTTTTTTTATTTTGGAATATTTTATGTGCCTTTTATTTCGTATTGAATATGAAATAGTGTTATAATGACAAAAGTACGCAGGTGTACGTTTTAAAGAAGAGTCATTCAGCTGAGAGTGCAAGGTTCGCGTATAGTGTCCTTTTATAGTCCCAGTAAACAGAAATAGCTCTCTCAAAGAGGAGAGTAACTAAACAAGGGGGGACCACTCTTGATTATTCATAACAAGGGTATTGAAGGGAGTTGAACATATTTTCAATATATTTCTCTTCTTCATGTAAATATTGAGGGCTGCAAATTCTGAGTGCTCTTAAATAAAATCCAATCTTCATTCCGGAATTTATTTTGATATTATGAATGATTTTCAGTGGACACTAAGTTTTAACTCAATGTAACATTTTTTTTTCTATTTCATATGTAAATTCTATTTTTATTATTTTAACTATTGGTAGGGAGATTTTGTTAAATGCTTTTTTAAGAGTTTTAAGCATTTTTCAACCGGGATATAGTGGAAAGTGATTTTATATCTAAAATGGCCATGAGTTTGCCAGTCATATTTCTTTCTCTTCGGTTTTCAACAAGATTGCCTGAATATTTTTGTATGTGATGGATTTATTGTTCCAAGGAGAGGGGTTAATATTTTTGCTATGGCTTTAGCGATTTTTTGTTGGGGTGTTGCCTATTCTTGAAATAATGGGTTGCATAGGGATACTGGTTTTGTGGGCTTTAGTGAGACCGTAAAGTTTTGGTGATCTAAGGTGATATTCTGAGTTTATACAACAATTTGTTTCCAATTTTAATTAGTTTCCTTATTTCCTTGTGAAATTTTTGTGCTTCAGAAGTTACTTTTGTTCTTTTATTTTTCGTATGTGTCGGTATCATTGAGTTGTGAGTTAAGTTTTTTATGTATGCATTCTTGTTTATAATTACAATCAGATACAAATACTTATCAGAGGGAGTGATGCGAATTTTATTATTTCTTGTTCTTTATGGCATTTAAGTGTCTCGGTGGTAATGTATTTTCGTTGTTGGTTTTTATACTCGCAGTAATTATGCCTTGAATGAAACATTTGGTGAACTCGGAACCGTTTTGCTTGTGATTTTTTTAGTATAGTGTCTACTATATCTCCTTTGATGATTCCGGTGGCAAATTTTAAACCGAAGCTGAAGGCTTGGCGTTCTGTAGCGAAAAGCGTTATATCCAAAAGATTTTCTATTACATTAGGCTTTCCGATATATTTCCACTTGCTGTTGCTGCACAGATTAATGAGATTTTGTCTGAGTTTGTTGTTTTGATTGTCACTCATTCGTTTGATTTTTTGGTGTAGTTGAGTCATTTACGGGTATGTTATAGTGTATTTTTTGTGGAGTTGCAGTCTAGCAGTTTTGTTTTTTTAGTGGTTAGTTTTTCCCCATACGTCTCGTTCTTCAGCAGATGCATTTAGAAAAATGTATGTTAGAAAAATGTTATGTGATGTTCTAAGTATTTTGTGCGTGCATCGTGGGATCACTTTTTCATCAATGTCCTTCAGCAAGATAGCTTTTCGGTTTCTAAATGAGTTGGTCGATGCTTTTATATATATCGTTATATCACACACACACACACACAAACATACATACATATATATATAAAAATTTTAAGAATACGTTTTTAAAGCGTCGCCCATTTGACGACAACGTGACCACGCTCAAACGGAAAGCTAATCATTCAAAATTTTATATCATCTGTTTTTGGATAAGACTTGTTTTTTATGTCCATCGTTTTCGTCGATTTACTGATTATGTTAATTGTATTGTATTTTTAATGAATATTGTCCCGAAGAAGGTTTTTAAACCGAAACGTCAGACGTCGACATTTCATTCATAATTAAAACAACATAATCACATTCTAAGGATTTTTGTTTGTTTTTCCAGATATTTTCTTCATTCTGTCGGATTTATATCCATTTATATTTGCTAACATATATATATATATATATATATATATATATATATATATATATATCATGCAGTGTTATATTAGAACATGCACATACCCACTACAAAACTGTGCATCTTGTTTCAACGTTAAAAAAAATCATTCTTAACGTTTCATCAGGTGGGGAATCACGATTCTACTAAAATATTTTATTCAGAAATGCAGTTATCGTACGTTAACGTTTAAGTTAAAATGTTTTTTTTTAACGTTAAAAAAAGATGTACAGTTTTGTGGTGGGTATGTGCATGTTCTAATGTAAAACTGCATAACAAATAAATAATCACGGCTCTATTTTTTGTATTGAGCCCTGTTTCTAATGAATGTTTTCAACGCTGAAATCTTATTTTCGTTCTTTTACATTTGATATATATATACATACATATATATATATATATATATATATATATATATATATATATATATATATATATATATATATATGCATATTTCATTGAATACGACAGACAAGGTAATTTGATCTAGTTTTTATACAATTTCTCATGTGTTCTGATAACTTTTTTTCAGATGATAAATTATATAAAAACTATCCGAAAGTTCTTTTTATCCGAGCACTTTCGACTATACATTTAGCCATTTTCAAGGTTGAAATATATTAACTATGAACGAGAAATATTTTGTTGTATGTATGTATTTATATAATGTTTTCATTTTCAAAACACGCTCGGATAAAAATAATATTCCGACAGTTTTTATATAATTTATCATCTGAAAAGAAAAAAAGTATTAGGTCACATGAGAAATTGCATAAAACTATTTCAAAGAACCTTGTCTGTCGTATGCAATGAAATGTGCATGAAAGAAGTATTGCTGCCTAAAAGCACAAATATATATATAAAACTGATTTTGAAGAAATATTAAATGTGAACCAAATAAATTTTGATTTGAAGAAATTAGAAATTTCAAGAAATTGGAAATGCCGTGGATGCATTTTTCCGACTTCATATTTTAAAAAATATATTACTATAACTGATAAACAATTTTTTGAGATTGAGCATATAAAATATTTTTCAGTGATTTTAATTTAAATTTAAAAATATTTCTGTTCACTTTTCATCTATTTTGCAAAAAGCGAATAAAAATGCAATTAATTCAGCATTGTTAAATTATTTCGCTTCTGACATTATCAACTTTTCGAGAAAGGTTTTTAAACATTAAAAATATTTCTTTAAAAACCCCGCGAAATCTTGACATTTAAGTGTTAATTATATTTGACGCGCGGTTGTTTTTATACACTTTGGGGAAATATTAAGGAACAGGAATTTTACGTTGGAAACAAAGAAAAGTGTGCTGAGCTGCTGTCTAGTATCAATCCTTCTTTATTGCAGTAAATGTTGGACATTTTCCTTATTGTTGAAGAGGCCTTGTGATGTCGTTCTACACAAGAAGGCAGAAACTACTATTGACAAAATATATGGTCAATTTGTAGGTTTTAAAGAAAATGGAAAAAAATGGACAATTTTACTTAGAATCAGAAAGGTGATTTATAGCATGGATCATGAAGAAAGAGGGCTTAGAGAATTTGACATTCACAGGGCATACTGAAAGCAAGAGGGTCACAAGGAAACATCGAGTAATCTATATATCGGACTTGTATAAATAAGAAAAGAGTAGAAAGTGGGAGGGATAGTGTTATGGTTCAAGTTCCTCGTACCACGGTGATGGTCCAAGGTTAGAACCAATGAAAGAATCACACGAACACAGGTATGGAATACAACGATATATTACAACAGAAATATAATACAAAGAAGTAGAAGTATTAGTAATGACTATCAGATTTGGTTCGAGTGAACTATGTTGTCTCGACAAGTATCACTATTCCAATGTCCTTACAATATGCTCTCAATTATCTCTCCTCGTCTTACAATATGCTCATACCTCTTGAGAGGCGCAGTATTTATAATGTCAGGAATAGTCCATTATTATAATGGGTAAGTTCTCATAACAGATAGTAAGGGAATAAACGTTATTTAAGGCAACAAATAATAAGATGTTGTGAAGACCTGTGATAGCCCACGTTCTGAATTGACACACAAATATTTTATAAATATATATTTTAACATTCTAATATTTTTTGTTTTAATTGTGAATATATATATATTTTTAAAAATGTTTTAATTATGAATCTTTGCTAGTTATCAAAAAGGGCTTACGTGATTAAAAAGCTGATGACACAAAAATATATCTTTTTCTCTATTTTTTCATACAACACAATACAAGGCTCAAGAGTCATTCAAGGTAGAGATACACTATATGGTGTTGTTTTATGCGCGTAAAAATTGTAGATGATCTAGAGAATAGATAAAGATTAACTGTTAAGATTAAGATTGTGGTCGTGGATCATCTTCTTGTGGGTTCTATTCAACAAAGCAGCGGTCGGCTCTTGGGAAGAAATTGGAAGTAAAACCTACTTTGTATCCCACTCTGTTACCGAAATCGTTAGTTGAATACTGAATATCCCGTTATGGTAAATATGAAGAATTGTCTTGTGTTCTCAAATCACTGAATTCTATGGAAAGACCTTATATTTTTCGAACTGGTTATAGCAAGAATAGCAAAACAGAGTAATTAGCTCTGTTATTAAGTATTTACTCGTTACCTGTTACTGACGTTAAGAGTTATGTTGTACAACGCACAATTCATTTCTTAAGTAAATCAACGTAAGTTGGCCCTATTATAAATCAAGTAACAATTCTCATTTTTCTTGATAAAAAGAACATTCGGACAGTTTTTACATAATTTAACATCTCAAAAGAAAAACGATATTAGATCCCATGAGAAATTGCATAAAATCTAAATCAAAGCACCTTGTCTGTCGTATTCAATGAAATGTGCATGAAAGAAACACGGACACCAGAATGATTAGAGATCTTATTCTAAGTTAAATGTTAATAGAAAATCAAAATAATCAAGAAAATAAAGAATAATCATTATTATTTAAACCAATACCAGGGCCCACTTTTCCCCAGTTTTACCATGCTATCAAAATATAGCTAGTTTGGCCATTTCTCTAAGCATGAGGAGTCTACAACGACAAGACGTTACTGTCAGCATCCCAACTAACATAGCCAATGCACGTAATCTGCTGATTTAAACAATAATGGTATCACTAATGTGTTCACCGATCCTCAGCTAAAAACATCACTAGTTTAGGCCTAGTGAGTATTCAATTTGTTTCTTACATGTTTCGAAAAGGTCTGCCTGGGTCGTGGAAAATCCAACTCAGCCATCATTCGGGATGTCAAGGCGTGATTGAATGACTGCCATTTCGCTCTGTGATGGCATTCAGTAATAGCGTTCTTTATTCGTGACTACTACGATGGAGTTACGATTAAAGCAGCGATCAGTAATATAAATCTTGGAACTAGGAGGTTGCTTTACTAATCGAAACGTACGGAAGGACGGACATCTTGTAAGCACGTAACGCATTAGCGCAAAATAAGGCCTTAAAAGGAAACATTTTTTGCATCACCACAAATCATTATTTACGTTCGGATTATTATTTTTTCTTCGTCTTTGTTGCTGTTGTTGCTATCACAACGTTTCGACCGTTGTGCCCTCCAGCCTTCATCACGTGTATATCGATTCGGGTAACCTATGGGGAATTCCGAACTGAACCTTTTATTTAATCTACGGGGTTGGGTGGGGAGACTATTCCCGTTCCGCTGTCTATGTCTCACGATATCTCGTCTATTTCTTATTTTTTGGGGTGCTTAGTTATTGCTCTCCCTGTTTCCACTGAATCAGTGGCGGGCCTACCTTTGTAAGTCCCTGAGCTTTGAACAGATATCTGCGAGGCAAATGTCTAGATCTCACTGCCATATAGGTGAGATTACTTAACAATTGAGTAGTTTTTTTTTTTTTAATTTCTAATGACATTTTCCAGTCTCTTAATACTCTGTTTAGTTTTAAGAAAGCCATCTTTCCTCCGCACCGTCTGATTTATTTGTTATCTTTTCCATCGACTGTTACTACACTACACAGATTTTGAAATGTCTGTGTCTTCCTGATTTTGACAGCATTCATACGTAGCTCACATATTGAATTGACTCTTTGGAAGACAACTATGCTTTCCGCCTTCTTACAATTAATTCTTTCTTTCCTCATGCTTTCTTTTATTACTTTAGTTAAGAATTTTTTTCTAATTCTACTGCTGCTTCACTTATCAACACATCTGCGTATCTTATATATTTAAGGTTATGTCCGCTAATAACAAATCTTGTTAGATCCTCTGTTTTTAGAAGTGTCTCAAGTATACTGAAACATCTTTGAAACGGCTGCCTATATATATATATATATATATATATATATATATATATATATATATATATATATGTGTATATATATAGTCTGTCTACTTATTTTTATACTGATCTTTTCTAGATATCTAATCAGTTTCTTGATTTTAAGATGAAATTCAACAAGGAAGGCGCCATATTTTTTTTTAACCTAAGTACTTTTGATCTTTTCTAAGATCATCTTCAGGAGTAAATCACAAAGACAAACTTATCGTAACTGCGATAAAATCTGAATTCCGTTGCGATGGTAATTTATAAAAACACGCGCGAACTCGCTCTGTTATAGTTATTTTAAAATTTAAAATTCATCCGTTGCGGTAATGGAAAGTTTTACAAAGCAAGCGTTTCAATATAAGGGAACATTATAAAAAAATAAGTACACACAATATGTCTGTATTGTTCAATGAAACATGTCTGAATGTAGATATGCTGTCTAAATACGCGTGCAAACGCCCGCGCGCATACACATATGTGTGTGTGTGTGTGTAAAAGATAATGACGTTATTAAAAACAATAACAATGGAAATAATGTAGATAGAAACAGACACATAATAATAACTACTATCTCCTTAACATCTTGTATTCAAAACAATTTATCCAATCTTAACGATATTAAAATAATTACAAGTATAAAAAATTTATGGATGTGATCAGAACGAAAAACAAATCTAATGATAATAATTCTGAAGCAGGTATATATAAAATAAACTGTCACAACTGCTCCTCACAATACATTGGTGAAACTTGCAGAAATTGATAAAAGAAAGTATCTCTGAACACAAAAAGGATTTTATACACAACAATTTATCAAATGCCTTAGTTATACACAGAAATAAATACAATCACAACGTTTATCTAAGGAATAGAAGAATTATTAAAAGAGAAAATAACTTACTTAAACGGGAAATTCTCCAGAGTGCCGCTATTATATAAAAAATATAAACTGCAACCCGGATTTTTTTTTCAATTTTAAAAAAAGTCAAATGTCTCCGTTCCTGAAAGAATTACTTCTTTCCCAAGCCTAGATATACGATTATGAAAATGTTAAGAATAATTTTTTTTTTATTTATATGATGCTTTCATTTAAAATATTTATACGTAAATTACTACTAAACTAAACTAAAATATAAATATTAATTAGATAATAAAATTTTCACAACATCATCATTTATTCACTATTGATTAGTAGGCAATAAATTACGTCATTTGGCATCGTCCGTAATTTACCAAGATTTCTTAGTCTGATGAATATTTATGAGCGTTTTTAAATTTAAAAATTAAAAAAAAACTAATATTTTACTTTTGTTTATAATTACTCGTTGCAAAATAAAATCTTTGCATTTGTTGAGGACCATCAGTGAAGAGAACGAAACGCGTCGGCTAAAATAATTTTTTCTTTTGTCTTTATTTATATATATATATATATATATATATATATATATATATATATAAAAGGGAGCATTGAAGTCAACACTTAAAGGCGACAGGCTATTTCATGCTAGATGCAATCGTCAGGCCACGAGTGTTGTTATTTTTCTCGGCTCTTTATGTATACGGGTCAGTGGTGTATTGTGGGTAGTCTATTTTGGCGGTTATTTTGCCGGAAGTCATTTATTTATTTATTTATTTGGGTTAAATTATTTTGATTGTTTTAATTTATTTTTATTTCTTATTTTTATTTCTTATCTACTATATATATTTATTTATTTTAATTTTAATCGGTGTTTTATTATCGGAGTAAAAATTGTTTATATCGCTTATTTAATAGTTTTGTTTTGGTTTGGGAAGATAATTAAAGCTATTTATTCAATTTTGGGGTTGATTGTTGTAGTTTATTCTAACTATTATTTTGGCGGGAGCAGTTTTTAATTTGTTTATTACTTTATTTATTTATTTGGATTGATTATCTTTACTTGTTTTTCACATGTAACATATATATACAAACATACATATATAATTGGATACATTAGCGTTCTGACAATGAGACTAGTGTTCGAATCTCATCAGGGTCGATTTGTCAAGGAGGTGACGTCCTGATAATATCGACCTGGGGAGATGTTGGGAAGTTCTTGAAAACCATACCACGAGAAAACTCAGGCCTTGTGACTGAAACAGGGTAGCCGTCGTTAGTTGTACTAACACATAGTCACAAGAAATCTTGACGGAGGATTTGAGTTTGCTGTCCATGTTCAAAATTTTCAGTAACAACCGAAGGTAGCCTCCGTGGGTGCTGAAACCGACACACATGTGCCTGAGCAGTCGCCTGCAAGAGGAATAATATAGACCCCCCCTTAACAAGCAGGTAGAATTCGAAAACGAATTTTCCGCAGAATCTCGGACATGAGTTCGATATCAAAACTTCAAGAAAAACACTGAATTACAAATTTTTAGTCTAAATTGTTTTAAATTCAATGCAACCTGTTGTTCGAAATTCAATGTTCAACGTTAGCTGGGCTTATTTTTATTTCTTTTATGTAAAGTTTTGGAGTTTTCAAAGACTCGTGAGATTAATAATTGTTTATCTATGTGTTTTGCAATAGTGTCTCCTTCCTAGGCGAAGCCGAAGGGGCATTATTGTTTGAAAACGAAACTTAAACAATTTTGTTTGGTCTATTTTCTCCATTCCCGCCTATAAGTCTATATTATACGACTCGGAGAAGAAAACAGAAACCTTAGAAGCATTTTGACCCGCACTGGAAGGTTTACTATTCGTACATTCAGTTATATTAAAAAATAAAAATAGGAGCGATATTTACTTATGTCTCCGATGTGTGTAAGACTGCAGAATTGTTACATGTGTAAACCTTGCGTAAAACTATACAAAGGTTTCCCTTTCTTTTTGCAAGCGTTTGACTACAGTTACACTTCTTACTACATCCGGTTTCTCAGTGGCTGAAAATATTCTTTGGCTATAAAGGCGAGTCACAAACACACTGGGCTTAAAATTAGATCTATTTGTATCCTGATTTTGCGTTTAACTAATAAATTATAACCACAAGTCTCTAATATATACACAACAGTTAAAATGAAGTAAAATAAAATAAATACTGAGAGAATAGTGAATTAAAACCATTTTTTTTAAAATCAGTTTAAATAAATAAGCACTCAAAACGTAGATTATTGAGATCCTGGATATGTCAACTTTAACACCCTACAAAATCTAAATTCGTTTTTTTTTTAAGCATTTTACCCCAAACATGGCGGTACTTGAACGGAGCGGTTTACAGAGAGTGAAAATGAAGGAAAGGACTGTATAGAGGAAAGAAAAAACGAAGAACAGGGGATCACGGTAATAGAAAATATTGATTGACGTTGCATTTAAATTTTTGAAGATTGTATTTATCAGGGAAGCAAGTAAGAGGAAGGGAGTTCTACTGTCGGGAAGCGCGAGAAAAGAAACTGTCGGAGGAGAAGTGGTGGTTGCATTTAGGAATTTCAACAGAAAAAGGGTGGGACCTAGATGCCAATCCAGTAGCACGCTTAAAATTATGCAACCGGAGCATCAGGGAAGCAAATACAAAAATTGTACAAAAGTTTCATTTTCTGAACTTATTATGGCAGGGTAACAATTTTCTGATGTTTCCCGTATCCTTAAATCGATTTCTTTTCTCGTATGTCTCTCTTGTGGATCTCTACCAGCTATGTGCTTTCCACCAAACTTTGATCTTCAAAAATTTAAATACAATGTCAGTCGTTATCTACTGTGTTCTTCATTACTTTTCTATTGTCCTTGCCTCTGAACCCATTGAGCCCTGCGTTTCTGAACAGTTTTAACCCTTTTGCCTGAGCTCTCTAGTCAAAATTCGAAAATAATTGGTATGTAATGTTTCACGTAGATATAAACGAGTTACAAGCATTTACGCACAGTTCCAACCGGTAGCTGGACATTACGTCCTTTTTCTCTACCACCGGTAACGAGCTGGTCAAGCTGAAAGGGTTAATAATGATTCTTTTTTCTAATTCTTTCATACTAATTAATCCCTTGTGTCTTAGTGGCTTTATTGCCTTACATCGGGTAAATTCGATTAAAAAAATATAGATATAAGCTATAAAAAATATTGGAATATTCTTCAAGAGAATTCTTTTGAAAAACCAATGTAAATATTAGTAGACATTTACATTATTTATACGATAATCCAAAAAGACTTTGCCATATTTTTATGTCGAGTGGGAAGAAGTGATCACGGATAATGAATGCGTGAAGGGGATTACTCTCGACCAATGCATGTGCGTTGCGCACACACATGCGTCATAGCTCGAGCAGCGGGTGTAAATATGGCGGTAGTGAGCTCGTTCGGGGTTCTCTGCTTTATGACTTGAAGTTGGGCTTGCCCGCAGCCGCGTCAAATCGCCGAATACTCCAAGCCTTTAGGAATAATGCTATGATTAAACGCACTGATGTTCGGTTCAGAAGTTGTGTTCCTTTGTGATGAAACACAATGGTCGGCCACAGGTTCTCGCTGAAAGCGTTCATAGAGGAGGACAATAGCCAGACCTGTGACGATCTTGCCGAACGAAAAATGAAAAAAAAAAAAAGGATTACAGTTTGGGAATATACAGAAGTATACAATGGCAAAAAGAGAAAATTATTCAAGAAGGCAAAAAATCAAAGGTGCAAGCACCTTTCAGAAAAAAAACCGAAAACACCCACTTTTTTCTTGCCTCACGAGCGTTTCTGAGACATATTTATTTTAGAAATATCCCTTCTAAAGTCACACTGTTCGTGCTTGGGAAAAAGTATTTGAATTCTGTTCGTTCTTTGTTGTCTAACCACATGAGAATTTTCACTTCTGAACTAGAAGGCTCTCCGCAGCTGACTAGTAACTGGTGCCTACTCGACTGTCTCATCCTTCATGTCAATTTGTCTTGTCCCGTTGTTGTTAAAACCTTTTCTTCCATTGCTGTCAAAATATCTTCCTCTTTCGTCCGTTGACCTGAGTTTTATTTATTCGGAAAAATAGGCTCACACAAATCTGCTATTTGGATTTCTTACAAGGGTTTGAGACCACGTCTCTCATTGGTCAATATATACAAAAAACTAATTTTCCATAAACTTGAAATGGACTCTTTAGAATTTTGGCGTCTTTAACTGCTGATCCTAAAAAGGTATACAAGTAAAACAATTTGTTCGACAAGCCGTCTGGCTATCATAAAAATACACTTCTCTCAAAAGAACGTGTACAAAAACAGCTTAGACGATTAAACATTTATTCAAGACTAACGTTTTTAATGTAGTAAGAATAAAATTTTTATACAACGTGGTGTCCTGATTGGCAAGCTAATCTCGTGGACCAGTTCTAATGAGTAGTGAATTCGATTCACACTGGGTAACAAATACGTGTAGTCTTGTTCGAAACACAACTTGTGTTTAGGTAAGGAGGAGGATGCATTAAAAATTGGGCCAAAAAACCCACATCCGACAATGGCAAACAATAATATATGCACAAAACTTAACTTGTTCTCGAGGGGAAGAAGAAAACGTTAAAAGGTTTCTTGGAATATGATTTTGAAGTGAACCACTCGATCAAGATTACAAACGGATTTCTCAGTCCCCATAATTAGATTCAGATATGGTTATCATGAAAAGGAAGCTGAATTTTGTCAAATTATTATTAATTGATTGAAAACATGCCGCTTATATATATATATATATATATATATATATATATATATATATATATATATATTTAGGCAGCATCTTTTCAGTCAAACACATTTTATTGACTAATATATATATAAGAGAGAGAGAAAGTGATGAAAATGAAATCTAGAACTGATATCTATCTATCTATCTATCTATCTATCTATATATATATATATATATATATATATATATATATATATATATAACATCAAAAAGAAGTTTATGTTGCAACCATATTAAAAACACGAATTCATTCGCTTGCTCAATCACTAAATCTACTTTCAAAATCTACCACGATTCTAACTGTAGAAGTCATAACATAATTTACCTCCTAGAATGCACACTATGCCAGAAACAATATGTAGGAAAATCTGAATGGCCCTTTCACTACAGAATTAATAATTATCGTAAGCGAATTAAATCGACTCCCCATGAAAAATTATTACCTGTAGAACAACATTTCCGCCTGGAAAAACATGATTTCAAAAGCCATGCCAAATTCACTATAATTGAGAGAATAGAAAAGTTCAGAGCAGATAACATTAGAAAGATTTTAGAGTTCCATGAAAATAAGTGGATACAACGTCTAAAAACAAAATACCCAGCCGGGCTAAATCATAAATTTAACCATATATAGATAGTCAACAAATCAAAACCTACCCACATTTCTCACCCACACAAGACAGACATGCTTACGGAGGTGTGGAGGCCTCACACTTATACACACACCCACACGAATATACACACTTACACACATCATACTCACTCACTCCCTAATGAGCCAAATGATAACACACACCTACAGCAATACACACGCTTAGATATATCATACTCACTCACTCCTTAGGAACCAAATAACACACACACAAACACTAAACAGAGACACATCCCTTCACCAGGTCCAATAAAACTGTCAAACTGACCAGAGAATTCAGGATAAAATGTATCTATCCAGCTCTTATCTCTAATAACAACTTAAAAGAGACTGTTTGACCAACAAAAGGAATGTTAAAAGATTCATGTTAAAAATGATAAAAAAAATAAAAAAACAAATGAAAACTACAGACAAAAGTTCATTTTCTCCATCAAGACATTCATTTCTGTAGTTCACTGCTACCAGCAAGCAGAAATATTTCTCCTCCCGATGATGGCCATTTCGGTCGAAACTAGTCGAGGAATCTAAATGGAATAATAATAAAAAAAAGCGAAAGAATATTAATCTACAACCCAGTGTGTCTAAAGATTTTAATTTTTTATTTTCTTATTGTTCAAAATATATATATATATATATATATTAAGAAAGAGAAAATAATAATCCGGAGGACTGTAGATAGCGATTGACATTGCATTGAAATTTTTGCAGATTAAATTTGGCCGGAAAGCATGGACCTGCAAAGGTTCTCCACAAGCAATAAGTGCGAGAAAAGAAACTCTCACTATAGAACGTATGGCTACATCTAGCCAAATCAACTGTTACATGATGAGATGATCTCGGCACCAGTCTGATACTGCGTTGAAATTCTTAAAGTCTAGGTACCATAGCGAATAGCTCAACCGAAAAATTTCCATAAATATATTTATATAAAAAAAATACGCACAAAGTATCAATCTTACTGCGGTGGGTAAGTAACTGAAGACGAGCTACCAGATCGGGACCAGTAATATTGCTGATTCTTTGAATTTTAATATGAATCTCTAAATCTATAGTAATGAAGACTTACAAATCAAATATAAACATATAAAAAATAAATATAACGATTATCTAATCTAGCAAGGACCTATATTTTTATGTTCAAAACATGCGTATACACACACACAATAACATGTACACGTACATACATACATATATATATATATACCCATGTACACACATATACATATATCCATATATATATATATATATATATATATATACATATATTCTCATATACATATACATACATACACATACACATACATACACACATATACACATACATGTATACATATACATACATAAATACACACACACTTACATACATATACACATACATCCATACACATCCACTCCTATATATATATACATATTTACACACACATATACATACGGACATACACATACGTGCACATAAACATATATACATAAAACCTTACATCTCCATACAATTTTAATATGAATCTCTAAATATATAGCACATATACATCATATATAGAAGAATTAGACCATATGTGGCAGCAATGTTATAAGCATGGGCGAAAATTAGACTCATAGATATGTAAGACAAATGAATTGACTTTCTAAGCAGCTGACGTAGCGATGGATTCTCTATCGTCTTTCCACTTCATGTCAGTTGAGAACGGTAGCTATAGACGGCATAACGAGTCATTTTCCTAGAGGTTAGCATCAGCTATGCTGAATGAAGGCAGAGAGTAGAATCACGGATGATTACTGGAGAGAAGTTTAGTTTTGGAGGTGTTACAATTAACAAGCCATCTTTTGCTCTAGTTAACGACGGTCTTGAGGTCGTTGTGGTCATCAGTTGTCATTTTGACGTTGTCGGACTGATTAGCCATACTATCGAGGCAGGAGTAAATTATCGTCTGTTAGATTCCAAGTTGAGAGCTGATCTCATCTGGAAGGTGGTTAATGAAAATTACAATCAACGTAGGAACAAGGATGGAGTATTGGGGAACAACCACGTCAGTACCCGCATTAGTACGAAAGGATCTAGACGAGTGGCCGTTCAGGATAACTTTCATTTCACGATTTAAAAGGAAAGACTGGAACAGCACAAAATGTGTCTGGAGATAATGTTATGGTCCGGTCATAGCCCAAGGTAAAACCAATAAAGAAGAACTCGAACACAGGTATGGAATAACACAGATATATTACAAACAGGAATATTTACAGAGAAGTAAAAGTGTTAGTATGAACAATCAGGTTTAGTAGAGTGAACAACGTAGTCTCGACCAGTATCACTATTCTGGCAGTAACTGTCTGAACGCGAGTCTGTTTCGGACTGCCTCTAACTCGACTCTTGACTCGACTTGAACTACTGACTCGACTTGAACTACTGACAGTATTCAGTCACCCGCACCCACGAGGGCGTCATGTGGAAACAAGGCCAGTTTAACGTGGGATCTCCGAGCCCATGGGATCTCCGAGCCCATGGGATCTCCGAGCCCGTGGGCTCGGCCAAAAATATCCCCATTGAAACCGTATAAACGGGTTCAGAATCGGTTTACCTCCCCGAAAGAGATTCCGCCCTTCGGCGTAGCCTCTTTCGGGTTCCTCCTCGCCCGAAGGCAGAGAGTTCAACCGATCAGCCGGTCATGACTTGAACGACTGACGCTATTTAGTAACTGCCCCACGCAGTCACATGTGGCACAAAGCCGAATTTAATGTGAGGTTCTCCGAGTCCGTAGGCTCAGCCAAAACTATGCCCATTGAACCCGTATAAACGGGTTCAGGGTCGGTTTATCTCCCCGAAAGAGACTCCGCCCTTCGGCGTAGCCTCCTTCGAGTTCCTACCCGCCCGAAGGCAGAGAGTTCAACCGAACAGTCGGTCAGGAGGTGAACGACTGACGACATTCTGGGGCAGCATGTGGCACAAAGCCGTTTATTTAATGTTGGGTATCCGAGCCCTTGGGCTCGGACCAAAAATAGAGCCATTGAACCCGTATGAACGGGTTCAGGGTCGGTTTACTTCTCCGAACGAAACTCCGTCTTCGGCGTTGCCTCGTTCGGGTTCCTCCCTTCCCGAAAGCAGAGAGTTTAACCGAACAGCCGGTCGAGAAAGCGAACGACTGACGATATTCAGTCACCCCCTATTTGGGCAGCATGTGACATAAGGTCAGTTATTTCATGTGGGATATCCGAGCCCGTGGGCTCGGCCCAAAAATATAACCATTGAACCCGTATAAACGGATTCGGGGCGGTTTACCTCCCGAACGAGATTCCGCCCTTCGACGTAGCCTCGTTCGGGTTCCTGTCCACCCGAAGGCAGAGAGTTCAACCGAACAGTCGGTCGAGAAAGCGAGCGACCGACGATATTCAGTCAACCCCACCGTTGCATCATGTGACACAGTGTCGATTATTTATTCTCCGAGTCCGTGGGCTCGGCCCCAAAATATGCCCATTGAACCAGTATAAACGGTCTCAGGGCCGGTTTACCTCCCCGAAAGAGACTCCGCCCTTCGGCGTAGCCTCGTTCGGGTTCCTCTCCGCCCGAAGGCAGAGAGTTTCAATTGCGAAAGCGAGCAACTTACTCCCTCCCTACTCCTGAGGCGCAGTATTTATTAAGTATGGAATAGTCCATTATTATTATGGGTAAGATACCATAACAGATAATGTATCTTTTCAGTTTGTGAAGAAGAACTGTATGTGAGACACTATCAAAGGCTTTCGTGATGTCAAAAAGTAACCACCAAACTTCGCCACTTTTGGAAGGGTCAGGCTGTTCAACAGACTCCTTAAAAACTGAAACAGTAGATGATGACTTCCAGCAGGTACGAAAGCAGGAAACAGTGAGGTATTTATTATACAGTTTAGTGAGAACAAGAGCCAGTTCGGGAGGACACTTCTTAATGACCATTACAGGGATGTCATCGGGTTCACATGCTTTGTGGGAATCTAGGTTATAAATGATAGCAGAAAACATGGATGTGGTTATATGCATATGACTCAACAGAGATTCAGCTC
>CAHIKZ030000280.1:1147500-1150000 GCA_903632075.3 Acanthosepion pharaonis
TCAGGTTAGAAATAATTTTCTCGGTATTCTCATATCTATCTATCTATCTCTCTCTCTATATATATATATATTGAAATAGACAAAGTTAGACAATTATTTCTTAAGACATTTTTTATGTTTATACGTTCTTTTTATAGATACAAATATTTAAGTAAATGCTCTGTTCATAATAAACAGTATTAACAATATTTATCGGCCTGAATGTCCGAGAAATTTTCATAGAAAATAGGCGTCCTCCGACAGAAATCGAACCTGTATCCTATACGGAACCGACATATAGCCTGACGTGCCTTAACCACAGAGGAGCGTTCGGTTAGCAAGGTCGATTTTACTATTTTTAAACACAATTCTCCATATCTGCTCAATGCGTATCCAAATGTAAACAAATGACGTCACACATTATGAAATGGACAAAGTCCGACAAATATTTTTAAGGCATTTTTTATGTTTATACGTTAAAACATAATTGTCGGAATTTCTCCAGTTCATAATGTGTGACGTCATTTTGAAAATATCAAAAAATATTAAATATAAATCTTTATTTGAAATGTTTTACATGCAGACAGTTCAGACTTTGTCCTTTGAGTTAACATTAATAGGAACTGAAAAACATATTATTTAAGTAAGATAATCAGGTATTGATAATTTTAATTAGAAATAGGAAAATTTGCGTTGGGTACTATATACCCATGGTTAGTGTCCTAGGGTTAATAACATCATCATTGACTACTGATAGATTGTAAAAAAGGCCTGTAAAATTCAGAGGAGGCACGGGGGAGTAATGGATAGCGGCTTGGGTAGAGAAATCAGAAGAGCGGAGTTCGAATTCCAGTCGGAATCCATTACATTCATTTACGTGCAAATACCCTTGGGAAAGGTATGAATCGTGTTCTTCCATCACTAGCTATGAGTAAATTTACTCATAGCGGAACAGACCGGTTCTGTAGCCTTGGATAGCAACCGGTCTAATGCAGAAAGAAATGGCAACCTACTGCGGAGGAAAATCTGCCTTGTCAATTATGTATCGAAAGATACATGATCGCCTAAGCGTGTATAACACATGGTTCATAACTGACTGACTGAAAATTCTGGGCCCATCTATTTTTGACATAATAAGAATTTTTAAGTATGGGTTATCTTTAGACTTTAAAAGTGCATCTGATGATGATTTTAGTTCAAACTCATGTTTGTTGAGCGTAAACACTCTTTGTGTCGTTATCATCATAGACTACCTGCATTCTGTTAGAGAAGTCTAGCCACCACTGATTTTTCATTCACAAAGATTACGCAGTGATAAATTAGCATTTTAAAAGCAACACTGTTTGGTCTTTTCTCAGATGCACCCAGGTGCTTCTCGTGTGCTTGATCCCTGACTTGCGGGAGCTGGTTAATTTCAGGATCATTTTCATCAAACCAGTCCCGATATTTGCACTCAACATAACCAACAACTTCAACACACGCCTGGTAATACACTTGGTCTTAACTATTCCCGTGAAAATTGGTTCTCTCAAAAACTCATTAAAGTTCCTCTCTCAATTTGAAATCCTTCAGCTTAGAGACATTAACACTCTTAGGGACTTTTACACCATTCCATCTAACTTTACGCCTAACCCGATATTTTAGATACGCTCTCAGCATCACGTGGTCAGTAACACCCCTCATAGGTTTCACCGAAGAAAGATCTTGGATATCACGTTTACAACTGATTACATAGTCAAGGATGTGACCATGTTTGAAGCTGGGATGTATCCAGATTACTTCTAGAGTTCTATTAGATTGAAGAAAGAGTTGTAAATAACATGATCAAACTAAGTGCATAATTCAAGGGCGTTACTGTTCATGTTGCCAAGACCATATTTGCCTAGAGAATCAAAGGTGTTATAATCCTGATATATCTTAGCATTAAAGTCTCTGAGTAGATGGATTTTATCAATTACAGGAATCTTTGTCAGTATTGTCATGGGGATTTGATAAAAGGCCAGGATCAGTTTCTCGGTGCTTTTAAGAGTGGAAGCATAGAGGAAAATAATAGTCATGTAACGATTATTTGGAAAAGGAACTCTTAGTTGCATAATTCTATCGCTAAAGCCTTGAGGAGGTTCTAGGAGATTAACTAGCTCAGATTTTATGGGAAAGCCAACATCCCAATCAAGCTTATCACGCTGTGGTTTACCTTTCCAGAAGAAAGTATAAGCAGGGCCTATTTCTTTTTTTAATAATGCCACAAAAGCAGAACAATTTGATGCGTTAAAACACAATAGATAAAAGATACGTGAAGCAATATTTTTAAAAAAAGATTAAACTGACAAAGTAAAAAGCTTCATATATACCCGGTGCTGACTACACATCAATCACCATGACAGGTATTGAAGCCAGCCTAATGAAAATCCAACTCAACTGGGAATGACATCTTTCTCGAATGAGCGATACCAGACGTCCAAAACAACTCCACTTTAGCCGGTTTCTCACAACCAGGTCAGTTGGAAGGTCACTCTAACGT
>CAHIKZ030000280.1:1155000-1180000 GCA_903632075.3 Acanthosepion pharaonis
AGTCGGCACTTATTTTACTGTGTAAAACTACATACCTGAATATCTCATTGATTTTTATATAGTAGATTTTTTTAGTTTTTCTTCTTCGGCATCTTCATTATCATATACACTCTGGGTATTCTGAAAACGATGTATGACTACTGCATGATAATTTACCATGCACCACTGAACCTATTTTTTCCGCGTTAATTACGGGTTCCTAGTCTGAATTTGCCAACTATTTCACCATCTCTTTCCTCTCCTAATTTGGCATTCAAGCCTCCCATGACGATTACACTGATGACGATTGCACTGAGACATTGCGCTTTCCATGGCACGGTAGAACGATATATTTCTTCTTCTGTTGTCTGTTTTCAGAGCATACACAAATACGATGGCTATATTAAAGTCCTAGAATACATATCTCCA
The DNA here is from genome assembly GCA_903632075.3 of Acanthosepion pharaonis. NCBI lineage: Eukaryota > Metazoa > Mollusca > Cephalopoda > Sepiida > Sepiidae > Acanthosepion > Acanthosepion pharaonis. Next base: position 1,155,409 of record CAHIKZ030000280.1, read on the forward strand.
TATCTTGGTCTAATATGAATCCTACTCAATTCTAGTTTTTTTTCTCTGGAGTTGCATATATTGCCCTGTATTTGTAAGTGACGAAATCTCCATTGTCTATTTAGTTCTTCATCCGGATCAGATTAAAATTTAACCTACCCACCAGTGCCAAGTCTTTTTAGGATTTGACTGATCATGGCTTTCCACAGCTAAATGGGTATCCTTGAATACGAATGGCTGGCTGTCTTTTGTTGTAATAAGTAATTTCTGACACTTATAAAACCAGAAAATAACATCTTTTATAATGGCTTATCAAATCAGAAAGTTTTCAAAAGATATTGAACATTTTACGGTCAAACTCAGTCCTGAATTCATATATATATATATATATATATATATATATATATATATATATATATATATATATATAGATAGATAGATATATAGATATATATAGATATATATAAAAGATCAAGTAATTCACCGAGTCTAGAAGAAACCTCAAAAGAATACATAAAACCATTGGACGGCCGTTTCGTCCTATATTTTCTCTTTTACCCATCGGACTGTGCCCCCACGAGCCACAACTACTATCACCATGGGTAAAAGAGAAACTCGGATGAGTTCCACCACGGAATATGTGATCGAGCGGCACTATATCGCATCTGAGTTGGAACAGATGGTATGACTTTTGCCTGATAACGTAACTGTTCTCGGTTGTGGATGCGTACTGCTGATGAGTCCCAAATATAGGACGAAACGGCCGTCCAGTGCTTTCTGCATTCTGTTGAGGTTTCTTTCAGACTCGATAAATTACTTAATTATAATTATCTCAAACCCTCCTAATTTCTATCATATATATATATATATATATATATATATATATATATATATGAATAAATGAATAAATGTTTCCCGTACTGATTTCATCGTTACACTTTCGTTAGACATTTTTCAATGACCAACTTATCTACTTTCTCTCTCTCCCTATATATATATATATATATATATATATATATATATATATATATAAAGAGAAATAACAGTAAGATTTATAATCCGGTGTAATTATTTTTATTAAAACAAAACAGTGCTCAGTACAATTCTGCAGAGCATAAATATTATAAATTTAGTAATTTAAAAATATGGTTCCATCGCTACACAGGAATTACCATGTTTCAAAAACCATAACTAAAAACTTCAAATTTAATTATAGAATTGAATTAAAGTCCCTAGTACTTCATTTCAAGCAATTTTTGGAATATAATATATATATATATTTATATATATATATATATATATATATATATATATATATATAGGCGCTTTGTTCTAATATGAAAAGAAACATGGAATTGGTGTTGTATTTTTTCCCAATTTAATATCATGCACCTGCGAGTCGAGCAATTGGATCAGGTTAAAATCTCGTTGTGGTTTTCAAAATCCAATATCCTCCGCGTGCGGCGCTCAGAGCAGGAAAATTGACGAACAATGGAACCGAAATGATGCGGATTTGCCTTTTTCTATGCAGGTAGCATTTCAAAATGGCGAAGAGGCTTTTGATTTGACCCAGTGCTTGACGAAAGCTAAATCTGAACAAATGATTGGACTGTTACTGCCAAAAGCATCGATATGGGTGTCTGAATGTTTCATTAATCTCTGCTCCAGTTGTTGGCATATGCCAGTTACTATTAAAGAAAGAAATAAGAAAGGAAGGAAAAAAAAGAATGAAAGAAACAAGGAAAAAAGAAAGAAAGGAATAAAGAAGGAGTGTAAAGAAAGGAAGAGAGAAAGAAAAAGAGGGACAAAGAACAGAAGTAGAAAGAGAAATAAATAAAGAAAGAAAGAAAATGAAAGGGAACAAGGAAGGAAGGAAGGAAGGAAGGAAGGAAGGAAGGAAGGAAGGAAGGAAGGAAGGATAGAAAAAAGAAAGCGAAAGAACAAAACAAAGAAACGGTGAAAGAAATAAAGTAAAAGAAAACGAAAAGGAAAGGCAAAAAGAATAAACAAGAATAAAAAAGAATAAAAAGGGAATGAAGAAAGGAAAGGAAGAAAGAAAGAAAAATAAGAATAAAGAAATTAAAAGAACAAAGACAGAAAAAAGAAAAAGAAAACGAAAAGCAAGAGGAATGAACAGAATAAATAAATGAGAAAGAAAGAAAGAAAAAAGAAAGAATGAAAGAAAGAAAGAGTGGTATAAAATAGGAAAAATAAAGATAAAAGGAAATAAATAAAGACAAAGTGGGAGAAAGAAAGAAAGAAAGAAAGAAAGAAAGAATGAAAGAAAGAATGAAAGAAAGAAAGAAAGAAAGAATATTGCTTCTATTTGGGAGTTTATCTTAAAAACTGACAGCCTCCAATTGCTCTCTGATTGATTCGCCTTGCGATTCGGAAGTTGCAACTACAGCGATTAGATGACATTTATTCAAGAAAAGGTATCTGAATTCTGTCTTTTTTTTCATCCCCATTTCTATTACTGGTATCTTCAAACAATAATATGCGTTGAAACATCAGCTGAGACTGAATCGTAAAAGCCGAGATACATTTTACTGTCAGTACTGAAAGCTTGAACGGTAGAAACAAAAACTTTTAGATTAAGAAGAATGAACAAAAGGAACATTCAAGTATCTCAATGAAAATTTTAAGAATAATCATACGGACTAGTAAATCTTGTTTTAGATATAGATTCCGAATCTCTCATATATATTACATTTCCTAATCAATAATTTTTATCCACAGGTAAACGTTTTTGTCTTTATGAATGCATAACTGCTCTCTTTTAATCGACTGGGAGACCGCCCACCCTTTTTGCCTTCCACTACATTCAACAACAAGGCTTCTGATCAGGAGGTTTTGAGGAGTGTGGAACCGCCTCTTAATAGCTGGTGTTCCCAGGTCCACCCTGACCCGGGTTGGTAGCCCCTGTTAGGGTCACAGCTATGGGTAAAAAGTTAACACCCAAACTGGGGTCAAAACACTATGAAAGTGTAAAAATAAGTTTTAACCAGCAATAAATTCTTGAAGAAGAAAATTATTACCAGCAATATATTTAAAAAAAAAAAAAAATTACCAGCAATACATTTTTGAGAAAAATATTACCAGTTATATATTTTTGAAAAAAATTTTACCAGCTATACATTTTTGAAAAAAAAAAAATTCCAGAAATAGATCTTTGAAGGAAAAAATATTACCAGCAATACATTTTTGAAAAAAAAAATATTACCAGCAATAAAATTTTGTCAGCATTAAATACCGATTTAGGTTGATATGCCGTAAAACAAGCCAAACCAAACCAAACCAAACCAATATATGCTGAGATTGATAGATAGATAGATAGATAGATAGATAGATAGATAGATAGAAATATTACCAGCAATAGAAATTTTGTCGGAATTAAATAACCCATCTAGGTTGATATGCCGTAAAACAAACCAAAGCAAACCAAAACATTTTGCCTTCAATCAGCATGGCTGATGCTAACCTCCAGGAGGGTTAATCATAATCCTACTTGGATTAACGTTGGTTGATTATATCGTACTAGTCAACTTTCTCATCAGAACCTAGCTTACATATTTATAAGTCTACCATTCGTCCTTGCTTTGAATACTGGTACAATCTAGTCTGATTCTCCCGCTATAAGCTTTTGAAAGATTCTTGATAAATTCAAAAGAAGAATCTGCAATGTTACTCATCATGAGCTGGCATCTCGGTTTCAATATTTTTTTAAGCATTTCACCCCAAACAACGCAGAAAAGCCAATAGCATGCAGGGGTTACAGAGAGTGAAAGTGAGAGAAAAGATTGTGTATAGGGGGAATGTGGAAAGGATAAATGATGAATAGGGTTTAAGTCAACAAAAGATGGCGGTTGACACTGTATTTAAATTTTTGAAAATCGTAGTTACCAGGGAGGCTGATAAGTGGAAAGAGTACCACATTTGGGAGCACCGAGAAAGAAGTGGCGGTTGCATTTAACTATTTCACAGTAAAAAGGTGGGACCTAGATGCCAATCAAGTAGCACGCATAGATTCGTGTAGTCGAGGCACCATGGAAAAAAGGTCGTCAGAGAAGTTGCCATGGAAACCTGACCGTCGTAACATAGTGGCTCTGTTCCTTTTCTCTCAATATTTTCATGTTAATTGTTAGGATGAACTTTCCTTTATAGTCCCGAGACGTTATGAATTTAAGCGCCAAGTTTTTATTATTTTATAGCTGAAATGGCGAGATGTAATCGCAAATGTCTATACTTGCATTTTCTTCTCTTGTACTTCTCGCTTATGGAACATTGAAAGTTGTTTCCGAATCAAATTTGATCATCAAAAATTATCCTCTCGATTCTAAATTCTTGTTCTCTCTCTCCTTAATAATGTTTTTATATATATATATATATATATATATATATATATATATATATATATATATATATTAAAGACATTTTTTATGTTTTAACATTCTTTTTTATAGATACAAGTATTTTTAGTAAATGCTCTGTTTATAACAAACAGTATTAAATAACATTTACCGACCTGAATGTCCGAGAAATTTTCATAGAAAATATTCGTCCTTTGACAGGTTTCTATGAAAATTCTCGGACATTCAGGCCGGTAAATGTTATTTAATACTGTTTATTATAAACAGAGCATTTACTTAAATACTTGTATCTATAAAAAGAATGTTAAAACAAAAAAATGTCTTTAATAAATTGTCGGACTTTGTCCATTTTTAATATATATATATATATATATATATATATATATATATATATATATATATATATATATATATATATATATATTCGCTAACACTCAGTAAGTCCTTGCCACTGAGTGGCTTTATTGTCTCGTTTGGGTGAAATGATTAAAATAAAAACCGGAAGGCTGAATGTGTCAAACTTTGTTGAAGTCGACGGCGATGAAGAATCCGTTGCAACGACTTTCGTACAAATGTCTATGGGAAAAGCATAATTCCATCTCTACTCTCCGAGTTCAATTGTAGGACTGAAGAGACTCTCTAGGAGGAGAAAAAAATCTGAATTCAAAACCACTGGGATTCTACAGGTTTAAAGAGTAGATGTAGACTTAAGCCTTCTATGAAAGTGGTCACAACGGAAATTGAACTCAAAACTAATTTCTATACCGATAAGAGCTATGCCTAAAACCATCTCTACTTTCCCGGTTCAATTGCAGAACAGAAGAGACTCTCTAAGATGAGAAAAAAAAATCTGAATTCAAAACCACGGGGAGTCTATAGGTTTAAAGAGGAGATGTAGACTTAAACCTTCTATGAAAGTGGTCACAACGGAATTTGAACTCGATTCGTCGAAACTAATTTCTATGCCGGTAAACGCTATGCTATGCGTACATCTGCAGAATTACCAGTTCAGCCTTTTTTTTTTAATTCAGAATTTTCCTTCTCTTAGTTTCTTTTGTCTTACTATTTCGCCGGGTGCCGGAGAGAGAAGGGATGTGTTCATACTTTGCCCCAAGTTGTTTGTATGAGAAGCGAACACGGCGCCATCAGCCGGAATTTGAAGCCGGCTCGCCGATCCCACTTGCCGCAGGATAACGTCTACACTACTCACACATTCACAGAAAACTGGGATCTATAAATTTTGTTTCCCATTATTCAATTTGATCTTACGTAAAATAAATGGTATACAAAGAGCCTTCTCTCGTATTTCTGTACGTATTGTTACGCTAAAATTAGTAAATATATTGGGCGCCTGTCATTGAGGAAGGTTCTGCAAGTTCATCTCGCAGACCTATTTACTGGGAGATCTCAACACTGAAGCGTTTTACGAAGGCGAAGCTGAGCTTAGCAAATAAATTATGACATTTGTCTTAGAGCGATGTTTATCAAGCTAGTCTGCAGTTCGATCTCCATCGTATGCCCAGTTAATGTGTTAGAAGTTAATCTAAGCTTAGTAAGAATTGATTGATTCTCTGTCTTGTTGGTTGGTTAAGGGCACATGGCCCAATGGATAAAAGCGTTGGTTGAAGTAATCCAGTAACTTAACCAAAAGTTGTGAGTTCAATATCTGGCCACAGCAGCGGTGGACACAAATAAGTGAAACTCGGATATACGTGGAACTAACCTAAGCCACCAATCTGCCACTGGGTGGCATACCGCTAGCATTTGCCGCTGTCGGACCGCCGGCGTGTTCGTATTGGCAATGTTATCACCGGCGGACACCTAGAAGCTAGTGGCTGCCACCAGAGACCCGTTCTGTTGCCATCGACGGCCCGCCAGCGGGCCACTAGTACCTTACGCGTTGGGTAGAACAATCTACCCACCCCGTCGACGAAATTCCAACGTATATCACCTGAAGGAGTGTACAACGGCCGAAACGTTGTTAAAGATAAGGACAACAGTCCGAACAATGCAAATAATGTGCATAGTTACACTACCGCATTTCATAAATATAGACAGATGGTGGTTAAGGCCTTTATCCCTGATGCTAGTGCTTTATGTTCGAACCCAGAGGGCAACCATTATCAAAAATGTTGATTTTCCAAGAAAGCAGATGTACTCACTCTCTTCTCAGCGTTTTGCTATCTGCGGTATTGAGTTAATTTAATATCTATCATAAACCGTGAGTCTTCATTATAAAACTTATCAGAAAAAAAATCATGTCTTTTCCCATAAACACGAGCCAAATTCCCGGTAAAAATGTTATATGTAGAATTCCAAGTCCGGCGGTTGAAGATCCAAGAGACGGTGAGGACAATGTGCGTTGTATAGGAGCGGTTGGAAGGAGGAGGTGACCGGAGTTGCATTTTTTTCTTCTGCTATGTGCCGTATACCTTCAGGATGTAGGCAGTCATGGCTCTCCACAATTTCTTGCCTTTTGTAGCTCTTAATATATTCTGTCTTTTTGTTATCTCTCCTAAACCTTGTCGTGGATATGACGATAAACTACATCCGACAGGGAGGCCCCTGATTGGGAGGTTTTCATGAGCGTGGAAACACCTTTTAATTGCTGCTCTTCCAATGTCCATTCAGACCTGAGGTTTTAGCACCTGTTAGGATCCAAATTATGGGCAAATAGAATTACTAAACGAATTACTACTATCCCAAACAAACGTACAGAACTATATCAAGAAATCAAACGAAAATGGTTAAATCCGTCAACCTAATAATAAAAACAATATTTTTACACGTGAAAGTAATTGTAATTTTAAGTTGACAATATGAATACAATAGCGTTTTCTAAATTCTTCCAGTTGCTAAGGACATTTTATTTGTTGTTAATAGTTACCTTGTTTTCAATAAATTAATTTCGTTTTTTTGCCTTGAAAAGTTCAAATTGGGCGAAACGCATTGTTTTTTTCTACAGGTTAACTCTGAGAAATGTTTTATATATACATATACATACACACACACACACACACACACACACACACACACACACACACACACACACACACATATATATATATATATATATATATAATAGAGGACTATGTTTCTTGTCATAAATCAATTACCTATATCGAGCATATACTATCATCTCCTTTTGTCACTTATCAGATCAAATTGCTACGTAAAAACTCTCCCTTCAATTTACAAGAATCCTTAAGAAAAATTCTGGTCGAAACACTAAAATTCTATATAAATCACATTACCGGAAACATCTCGCTATAAGTTGGTTAAGGTAATGTAGATATGTATAGACCTCTCTATAAAGGTTACTTGGGTCTTGCATCCTGAACCCTTATTTTTTGAATTCATGAAATTAGCAACAGAAGGGGTAGAGTTCAGCTTTGAGGATATCATGTACTCCCAGATCGACAGGTTTTCTATGGGTAGCACCTTGGGTCCCTCTTTAGCCAACATTTTTGTTGGATGCTACAAGAGCCTATTATCTGAGAAATGTCAAAAACCTTATGTATATCTACGTTACGTTGATGACACTTTTGCTATGTTCGAAAGCGTAAACGAAGCAACTCTTTTTCGCCAACATTTAAATTCGTTACACCCTTCATTAGTTTTCCCAATGGAGGAAGGAGAAAATAATTCTCTTTCCTTTTTAGAACTTTTGCTTGAGCGAAAGGATAATATTTTTATTACTAGTGTGTTCAGTAAACCAACATTCATTGGTTTATATAATAATTGGAACTCTTTTGTCCTCCAGAAAAGTCGACTTAATCTCAACTTCAGTCCATCGTGTCCTAATGATTTATGACTTGTTCGCCTTGCGCTCTTCAGCAAGAGTTAGACAGGATACATGTTGGAATTTTTGGGCACCCTGGTGTACTAGTGAGCCAGCCAAAATGAGCTGACTCATTTTATAGTTCACCAATAGAAGGGTTAACCAATCAGAAGGCTCAAAATATCCAATGCGACATGTATAAAGGCGGCCATATTTTTTTCCGAATATTCACTGCCAGCCAGCCTTTGATATCGAAGACTGAAGAATTACGGAACAGCTGCTGGTGGTATTGGCGATATAGGCGGATTCAGTAGAGTGTCTGATATCGAGAGTATTAATCTTTAACGTTGTTTCATTGAACAGATTACGTGCTGCGCTGCATTCTATATTCATAGCCTATGGTGAACATGGTCAACAATACGTTGCATCCTTCTTACTAACGGTTATTCTGCCAACATCATTAAGCGGACGATGGAGCGTAAGATTGAAAATTTTAGTAAATCTTCTGAATTTTGTTCTAGTCTGTTTCTGATCTACTTAAAATTGCCTTGGCTTGGTAGAAAGTGTCAAATTTTAATTGATAAAGTTTCTAATTCTGTCTCTTCTACCTATTTTTCTGTCAAATTGCGTGTTGTTTTGGGAACCGTACAATGTTTCCCTCCTTTTCCAAAGTTCATTTGGCTTCTCTTAGTAAAAGTTTCTTAATGTACAAGTTCAAGTGTCAGCGTGAAGCTGAGTACATAGGACGTACTCGTCTTAAATTGGAGACAAGACTGGACCAACACGTACCAAAATTTGTTAGATTAACTTTAAGTCGTCATATCCGTGTATCACAATCTGTACACGATTCGGCATTAGGAGAGCACCTATTAAAGAATGAGAGTTGCTCTTCGTGTTTCATGAGTGATTCATTCTCTATTTTGCATATGGGCAGGTCTAAGAACCATTTGCAAGTGTTAGATGCTGTTTGTCGTAAATTGGAGCAGCCATCTCATTTTAAGCAAAAGGAGGATTTTTTGCGATCCTTACACTTATGTGGAGTTCAGTGAGTAATTACATTTCTTGTTTTATACTCACTTTTTAGTATTTACTCGGTTCTTAAATTTACGTATTTATATTTTAATCGTGAATTTATTTTAGATGTGCTCCTCCAACTTTTCCTCCAATTTCCACATACGTACTGACCAATTTTGTAAAATCAATTCTGCCAACGACTGGTCTTGACGAAGTGTTGGCCGTAAGGTACCTAGGTTCATTAAAAAAAAAATTGAGCAAAACAAAATGCTACTGGCATCGAAACATCGTTGGGCTGCCAAATATGAAAATCGTTATCGCTAAAAAGCTTAAAAGATGAAAGTAAGAACTATTCTTTGGCTAAACTCATTCTATTTCTATAAATAAAAACCGATCACTGGTAAAATGTCCATTTCTCATCTGACCTCCAAGTCGAAGTGCTACCTCCTGTTTGTTCTCGGGATAGCAACTGATCCGAGGCTATTATCCTTTGGGCAAAGACTTTGAACAATTCAATATATTTTAACACTTAGCAAACCAGCAGGTTTGCCAAGAACGTCACTTTGCATTACCCAAAATTCGGGAAGCAACTTCAGTAACAAATGTAGGCTGACGTGTGTTTACGCTCACATATACTGCTGCAAACAAAACGTTAAACATCGAAAAAGATGGAGCCTGGCTATTTATAAAAGTAAGCAGGCAACTAAATCTGACACAAGGCCATGATTTTAATAAGGGTTTTTATACGCCTATCCCTGAGGACCCGAAACAGATTGTTCGTAATTCAATTCAGCATTCGTTTATGCTTAAAAAATTGCTCCGGTGCTCCTGTTATATATCTAAAGATCGTTTATAAAATCCAAGGAAGGATCAGCAATATTATTGGTCCTGAACTGGCGTTTCGGCTTCAGTTACTTTCTCACCGCGATAAAGTTGTCTCCCTGTGTATTTTTCTATAAATACTTGGTAATTGTTCGAATGAGCTCTTCATTCCAGTTAACTTAGCTAGAGCGTGTATGCTTATCGGCCCCTTTTATATCTGTCCTCTTTTTTTCTTTGGTTTAATCCCCCATCACCTCTCTCATTAAGTGGTCAGTGATGTCAGTTCTCTGGTGGATGCGGGATGCCTTTCGTTTCCGGTGGGATTTTCGTATTCGTGTTGTTGCGTTTTAAATGAGTGTGTGTTTCAGTGAGTGCTTGGGATAAATGAATGCTTTATATTATTGAAGTCCCGCTTTGATTTCGTCCGGTTAACTGACGTTTCTGCCACATTTAAGGATTGTGTGTGTTGGGGAGGGGGTTTATTACTTCTATTATTTTGTTTAGTTTCTTATAAAGAGCCTCGTTTTCATACTGTAAATACTCCTTGGGGCTAGTTTTAAAATTGTTGTTTTTATTCCTCGCCCCCCAAAAAAAAACAATAAATTGTACATATGGAGACTATTGAGGACTTTCATGGAGAAAATGAAGTGTTATGGTGGATGTAGTAAGAAAGGAAATGTTATGATATGTTCGGCTACGGCCTCTAGAAATAAAGTTAAAAAAGTAGACACAGTGACACACTGACATTCACATTTATTTTATAGATAAGATTAGGTAAGAATTAAATGTTTGGTTTAGATAAATTGTTGTTTTGGTGTTAGGAATATTGTGGTATGTTCGGATCAATGTCTGTGGCTAGCTAAGTTAAACGTTAAGACAGAAGAAGACCATCCTTTTCCCCATTCCCCACTTTGGCCTTGTGCCACATTTTGTACTTTAACAAATAAGTATCGCTCTTGGTTATGATATCTATACTTTATGAATTTAAGCGCAGTACAAGACTGACGACGAGGTTTCATCAATTTACAGTTTAGTTGGCCAGATGGAACCGTAAATTCTTTGCTAACAGTTTCTTTTCTCGCACTTCTCGCTTGTGGAACACCTTTCCGGCTACATGCTTTCTAGTCAACTTTAATCTTCAAAAGTTTAAATGCAATGTCAATCACTATTTTCTGTCTTCCTGATTACTTTTGTTCTCACTCCTAAGTAATGTTTCTGTTTTCTAATTCTTGCACAACCTTTAACCATTTCTGTCTTAGAGGATTTACTGCTATGCTTCGGTGAAATCGATGAAAAAATATGCCCATTACATTCACATCCAACCTGAATTTCGAAGTATTTCTATAATAAAGCGTTATTTTTGCATTTATATTATACTAGCATTCTTACTCAGCTGGTCGATCAGGAAAAGCGTTCAATTAGAATGGAGCAAAAGCACAATCATGTTTAGACGTAACAGAGTGTATCTTCTTCAATTACTTTAAAGTACTTTCATTAAAAATCATTTGAAATTAATGCAGTTACTGATATAACAGAAGAAGTCTGTATTTATTCAATCGAAGTTATCCGAGGAGATTAAGGGCTAAAACAGGGAACATGAAGACCCACTTCAGACCAGAATTATTTTGGAGTTTTTGAAATTCACTTTGTCAGTGTGCCACGAGGGATGTAAAAAAAGATATATTTTTTATAGCAATTGTTAAGTTTGATGAAAATCGGTTGGAAAGATCAACGAAAAATAAGAAAGAAACGAGTAAAAAAATCACCATTTCTCGCTATTTACGCGAGTTTTCACTATATAGGTGAACTCAGTTATCAAGTTAAATGATTGTTAAACAATCAGCTTATATATATATGCGTGTGTGAATAATATATATATATATATATATATATATATATATATACGTGTGTGTGTGTGTGTAGATTACAAACACACATATCTCTATCTATCTATCTATCTATCTATCTATATATATATATATATATTGCTGAACTGCTTTCTCGAGAGCCTGTACTTTATAATACTCCATAGGTTTTCTATGGGGTTGAGGTCAGGAGATCGGGGCGGCCATGTCATAACACTCACCTGCTTCTCATCAAAGTATTCCTTCATCAATTTTGATTTGTGACAGGGAGCATTATCCTGCATAAAAATGAGCTTGGTGGAGTCGATTTGCACCCTTTCAGCAGAAGGGAGCAGACAAGACTCTAAAATTCTCTTGTACTGCTCACTCCTGAGGGTCTTTTCAATAGGTTTTAAGAAACCAGTTCCATGAAAAGAAAAGAATCCCCAGAACATTATACTGAATGGATGCTTGACAGCACTTACTGCTAAATTCAAAGAGCTTTCAAAGCTTCTTCTTCGGATTATAGATCGCTTATCCTTTGAATTTAGCTCAACTTTCGTTTCATCGGAGAAGAGAACATTTAGTAAAAAAATCAGGTGAGTCACTTTTATCGAACAGCACTGTATATAGCTGCAACACCAGACCAGATATGGCTGCAATATTCAACGGGCACACAAATGCTAGATTTATAAATGTGCACGATAGATTCTGAGGAGAAATATTGCTTAGCACGACACAGAAATCTTCTTAGCAGCAGACCTTGCAATTGATTTAATATAATCTCTCCGCTTCTTGTCAGTAGAAAACATGAGACCAAGAAGGTTCAATGAGTTTCTCTCCTGGAGGTCAGCAACGGCCATGTTGGGTTAACTATGATAATTAAAGTTTCATTTCTTTTGGATTATTCTAATATTTTTCGCATATAAACCAAGCTTACCTAGAAGTTCCACTATCAGTCGCGGCCTAGGTATGACCATAAACTACATCCGGCAGTAAGGCCTCTGACCGAGACGTTTTCAGGGGCGTGGACCTACCTCTTAAGTGCTGTTGTTCCCAGGTCCACCCTGACACGGTGTGGTAGTAGCTATTAGTGTCCCAGCCATGACCAAATAGTTAACTACCAAACTGATGTCAAAACACAATGGAAATATAAAAATAGATTTTTATAGCAAAAATGCCAGCAACACATTTTTGGAAAAAAAAAATTAACCGCAGTACCTATTTGAAAAAAATAATTATCAGTAATATAATTTTGAAAAAAAAAAGCATTTACATCAATAAATTTTTGCAAAAAATTATTACCAACAATACATTTTTTAAAAAAGACAGCAATACGTTTTTGAACAAAATATTACCAGCAATATATTTTTTAAAACAGAAATTACCAGCAATACATTTTTGAAAAAAAAATATTACCAGCAATACATTTTAAAATAATTACCAGCAATATATATTTGAAAAAATAAAATATTACAGCAATACATTTTTGAAAAAAAAATTGTTACCAGCTATATATTTTTAAAAAGAATATTGCCAGTTATACATATTTTTTTAAATTATTACCAGCAATACATGTTGGAAAAAAATTACTACCAGAAATATATTTTTTTTAAAATTATTAACAGCAATACATTTTTTTAAATTATTACCAACAATACATTTTTTAATTATTACCAACAATACATTTTTTTAAAATTATTACCAACAATACATTTTTTTTAAATTATTACCAACAATACATTTTTTTTAAATTATTACCAACAATACATTTTTTTAAATTATTACCAACAATACATTTTTTAAAATTATTACCAACAACACATTTTTTAAAAATTATTACCAAAAATACATTTTTTTTAAAATTATTACCAACAATACATTTTTTTAAAAACTTATGACCAACAATACATTAGTGAAAACAAATTCTACCAAAAAACCTTTTTATAAAAATATGGCAATGGAACCTAATCTAAAAACTGATTTCTTCAAAAAATACATATTCTATTCATACGAACCTATCTTAAAAATCATGTTGGCATTAAATAACCCAAAAAGGTTCATATACCGTAAAACGAAAAAAGCCAAACTAAACCATTATCAATCCCTAGATCATTCATAACAATCAAAAATAAAAGCAGGGTTACATAATCACAAAATACACGATAAGGAAATGATAATATGTGTCAAAGCGAATGCTGAAAAAATATCCGGTATTTTAAAAGACGATCCAGACCTTAGTCTTCTTTCTTATCAACCTGCGAAGCTACAAAAGCTTTGGTTAAGTTTCGTGACATTAACCATACAGTAGAGAAAGGCTGCAATTCAAAATGAAATAGGTTGTGCCCCAAATAAGAACAGAGTTTATCCTGCACGTTTTGGGACTGCATTGTAAAATAATTCCCCCACTTCTCTCTTTCAGCAAGCCCGCTTTTCTAAAATTATACATACATACATACACACACACACATATATATATATATAATTCAAGATTTCTTTCCTAATTGTTTCTTTTTTAATTTAGACCGCATTTTAATTTTCCTTTGTGCATGAAATATGATAAAGATGAATTAGTTTCATTTTAACTTGAAATACAATAATTTCAGTTATTGTTTATATTATTCTTTGCATATAGGAAAGTTCAGTTCAAGGAACCTTAACATGTGCATATCGAAAAATGAAGAAATGAATTTATCTAATGATAGCATATTAAGACTCTATTAGAACCGTATTCCTCTTTATTCTTCAGCGTCAAAGAGAGAAATTACGGAAAACGGATTACGGGGGGGAAATTCAAGGTCATCGAGTATACCAGCATTATTAACTGAATAGAAAAAAAAAAAATGGTGGATCTTCATTTCAGTTAATATGGAAGCCTATCAGAAGGCGGCTGTTCAAAATATCGAGTTTAAAAAAATAGGAAAATAAATAGCACAACCAGACACACATACACACACATATGTATATATATATATATATATTACTTGTTTTTATTTATTTACCTCATCTCTATATATATATATATATATATATATATATATATATATATATATATTTAAAAAGACAAAAGGAAAACTTATCTGTGCAGACGCGTTCCGACCTCTGAGAGGCTATAACAAGGTTGCTTTTCCTTTTTATTTATTCATATTGTCCTTTTTAGATATATACACGATCTAATGTTTTACATATACATATATATATATATATATATATATATATATATATATATATATATATATATATATATATATATATACAATACACTCAAAAGTATTGGAACGACAAAAGGTAATTCCTTTCCTTCTGTTGTTCACTGAATGCATTTGGGTTTACGATCAAAAGATGAATATGAGACAAAAGTTCAAAATTATTATTATTATTATTATTAAAGAGAAAATATGAGTCGTAAATGTTTTTGGCTATAATGTAGATTTATTTAAATATATATTATACTTTATTTTCTATTACACAAGGTTCGGGTTTTGTGACCCTCATCAGGCGAAGTGTGGCTATTTCCACATAATATTTCAAGGAATTATTTTTTCTCAAGTTTTCTTATGTTTAACCATTGTCTTTTGTGTGTAGTAGTAATCCAAATTCTTCTTGAACTTGTAGGGAAAGTGATCTTCTGTTTAAGGGGTAATAAAACAATTAAGCTTTTTAAAGCATATATATATATATATATATATATATATATATATATTATTTATTCAGAAGTTAGGTATTAACGCCACTTTTGAGCTATATGCGTAGCAAATTATCCAGATATAAGAGAGATTTTCTCTGGTCCCAAATTAGAGCTTGTGTTAATGTATATAAAATAGACCAAACCCGGATATAAGAGAAACCCGGATATAAGAGACTTCTTCTCCGGTCCCGACAACTCTCTTATATCCAGGTTACACTGTACATATATATAGTAATTTTTGACTGGATTTTTTTTATCTTGCATTATTTCTTATTGCTATAAAAGTTATTTAATTTGTCCCTATCTAGGCAGGTTGCAATTCATTTCACTGTTTAAGGAAAAAACAACAACAACAATAAAAACAAAAAAAAAAAAAACAGGGTTAGCAACTCAAATATATCTATCCACTAAAAATGACGTTTATATTAATACTAATCTCTCCTTTCTCATTATGTGTCATAGATGTTTCAACTCTCTTTCTAATTCTAAATATATATGTCCTTTTCTTTCCATTATCCTTAAAACTTTCTCATTGCTCACATGCTCCATCCATGGTATTCTCAGCATTCTTCTTTAAAACTATATGCTCTTTTTTCTTCATTTGTTAGGAGACTGCCCAGCACTCATTGCCATTTATGAAGAATATTACATAACAGTTCAGTACTTTGTCATTTCTCTCTCTTGTCTCTTTTCTGTTTTTAACGAAATATTCCTGCTTCTTAATACTTTGCTTAGCTTTAGGCGACATCTTTCAAACAGAGAAAGTAAAAGTATTTATACGAATATCCTGGACCTTCCTTATTTTTAGCCCTTATTCCCATAGTTCAAGTTATACGTTTATTAAAACCTATCAGAATATAAAACTATACGTGTTCTGCACATACCTGCTGAAGGTTTTGTGTGTATAGACAAACATCTATGGAGGCGATAATGTGACAACCTTTGACGGTAAATGCTCTAGTAGTACACCATATCGATAAGCTACGTTACGATGGATGGAAAGTGATGGACGCTGACATGTCAGATCAGGACAAATAACAGTGCAGATCTATCTATCTATCTATCTATCTATCTATCTATCTATGAATAACAATACGAGCGATACAACAGAACAGCACACACACCTTAAACCCCCTTCAAAAAGGACAAATAGTGGCACTACAACGACCAACAACCCGCCGATGGGACACAACAGGTCAGGTCATTGAAACCCTCCCCAACCACCAATACCGTATCAGAGTTGACGGATCAGGTAGAATTACCTTACGAAATCGCCGATTCCTCAGGAAACTGGATACACCTAAAATTCCAGTTCCAAGACCTAGTGCATTACCTGAGACCCCTACACCAGTGCCACAAACATTCGACGCTGGAATAACATCAAACACTGCTCAGTCGTCTACAATAACACGGACAAAACCCCTCGGGCATTGTCCAGATTACTTCCGCGCAACCACCCAGGTTTAAAGGAACTCATCCCTCCCCAAAGGCCACTACCCACACGCGATGGGGGGGGCGAGATGTAGAATAACAATACAATAAACAGCACTTACCGGCGTAAGGGTCCCAGCTAGCGTCCAGCTGGCAGACAAAAATAAAGCAGGTTTTAACTCGATAAAAACCCTGCAAACTAACTGATGAATCAAACTGGTATTTATATAGAAATACCTCCACTCAGGTACCAGCAGCCAATCAGAGCCCAAGCAATGGACTATCCCACTTTAGTACAATGAGATGCTCCATGGCAACATAAATAGCTCTCTTAAGGTTGAGTTATTATTCACTCAGCTTGTTCCACAACTGAGTGATTATCTTGACCACGTGATTGTTCTACATATACTAGCAGTAGAGCCCAGCGTTGCCCAGTGATGTAACAGTAAGAGATAGATCAAGTATCGACCATCATAAAGACTGAAAAATAAAATTGACAAAGATTATTGTTTAAGATTGATGGACACGCATGTCTTAATTAGTTTTTTTTTTTTTTTTACGAATTTGTCAAACACAAACTCAAACAAAAACATTGTTTGCAATCGTTATGAGTCTACCGATTGAATAGAATTTTCTTATAAACAATTGTCTTGTAAATGGAATTTTTAAAGCATTCTGAATGTAAAAATAAAGAAAAAAGTGTGCAAGACAATAAGAAACACTATCTGCCAAAAAAAAGTGAAGTTTTGTTGAAATCGGTTGAAAAATTGTAGGAAATCCGATCCCATATATAAACGAACACACACCCACACACACACACACACACACACACACACACACACACACACACACACACACACACACAAACACAAACAACCTGGGTTTTTAAGTATAACTCAATATGAGTTGTCCCCCTTTCATTCTCGCGATGCCTCTTAATCGTGTTTTCAAATTGATTTTGTGCAAAAACAATTGTGTTTTTCCAATTTTTGGCACTGTCAGAACCATTGCAAGGTAATTTTATGCAGTCCTGTGAAGTTTTGTTGAAATCGGTTGAAAAATGTAGGAAATCCAATCCAATATATAAACGTACAGACACACACAACCTGGGTTTTATAATAAGTATGATATTTGAAAAGAATTTTTGTGCTATCGACTAGAATTTTCTATAAAGGTTCTTTTAAATTATGGGTTAAAATGTTTCTGAATCACACTCTGCTTCGAGAGTTGGGAAGTAAGGCGATTACTTAGGAGGTAGTGGTGTGTCTGATATAGGTAATTGGTTTTTAACAGGTAACACAGTCTTGTACTATGTATAGGAATTAATACACTATATTGGTTACGGATAGTTTAGATTTGGTGGGTTTATTTCAGTTAGTGAGGACGAGGTTTGAGATCTTCCATTTTCTATAATATTTTACAAGCTTTATATGTCAGGGGTTACAACAGAAATATGAAGTTTAATAATTTTCCTTATAGCAAATTCGTCCTGCTTATAATTATTGTGAATCTGGTTGCAATAAAGTATGTTGATGTTTTATGGTATTATACTTATATTACTAGTGTCACGTATTTTTCGTAGGAATAATTTTGTTTATCAATGATGTATTAGGTTGGTGCAAAAATAATGTCGTTTTTGACGTTAAGTTGAACGTCAAAAACGACATTATTTTTTGCACCAACTAATAGTTGGAAAAAATATTGTTGACTCGTGTTTATTTTATGCATTTCAGTAGGCTAAGTTACGAATCACATCGCGTTGGAACACCGGTTCCTTCAAGATCACCGAAGTTAAGCAACGTCGAGCCTGGTCGCTATCTGAATAGGGGACCTCTTGGGAATGCGACTTCTTTTTCCTAAGCAAGGGGTTAAAGAGTAAAACGTTTATCACTAAAGCAACGTTATGTTAAAAATATTCTTACAATCTAAAAAATATATATTTTTCTGGCTTTAACTAACCTCCAAACATATATGTGTTCCCTAGCGATACGCGTAGGTGAAACCTTGGTAGGTTTATCTGGCTCTTTAGGTTTAATTAGGTTTGCTCTACTTAGCGTATTGAGCATTTTACTTAGTTATTTTACTTATTCGTATTGGTTTTTTTCTTCTTTGGACTCTGAACTTGGATGCTAGACGATTGTCTTCGGCTGACGTACATGTTCTCTGTTATTTCTTTTTTTGTACCTTTTGTTTCCCTTGGATATTAGTCTGTTTATTTACATATCAAAGTACCCATGGTTTTCCGGACGAGTATAATTTCTTATATTTATAAGATTAGTACTATTATATATATATATATATATATATATATATATATATATATATATATATATATATATAATAGTTAATCTTAAATAGTGTCTATTAATAATTAACGAGTTACCCAGCGTTCCTCTTTTAAACTTTAAAATAGCACATTTTTGGGGGCTTTTACAATAGCCCTCTACCTACAATTTGTTTTTACACCTCAATAATATATTAAGTTCATATTAACTTTGAGCTTTGAATCTGCGTTTAATTTAGCGTTTAGAGATCCAGTATTATTAAAAAAAAATCTGCCGAAATAATTTTTATGTGATAAGTTTGTAGAAGCACGAATGTAGGTGTGTATATATATATATATATATATATATATATATATATATAGTTTGATCTCGGTGCACCAATTCCAGTTTCCCTGTTGCTAAGTGTCCGACCACTATGACGTCTGTTTAATTGTACGCGTGTACTTAGGCAGATTTTTTTAAAACAAAGTAGTAACCCAGATATAAGAGACCCGGACATAAGAGAAACCCGGATATAAGAGAGATTTTCTCTGGTCCCAAATTAGAGCCTGTGTTAATGTATATAAAATAGACCTAACCCGGATATAAGAGAAACCCGGATATAAGAGATTCTTCTCCGGTCCCGACAACTCTCTTATATCCGGGTTACACTGTAAAACGCAAAATTCTGTAAAATCTGAAATTGTCATATATATTTCTCACCGACATTTGATACGACCGAAGAAAACGTTTCAAAATTGGAATATCTGGCACCAAACACTTTTGACACCTTTGCGTTCTGTAGTCACCTAATGGCCTCCATTTTGTTTTGTTTTTTTTCTCCAACACTTCCCGTCTTACGTCGCTCACCCACCATACGCAAAACGCCTAAAGCCAACTCCTGTATCAACCAGTTCTACGAAAACAAACATAAATCGTTTTTCAGTTGTATTTTTATTTTTTTTTTTTATGTGAGCTGCCAACATTTACTCCGGACGCGTCAAACGAAAAAACCCGACTAGAAATTAAGCGGCAGACAAGCGAAACGCAATGCCGATCTGCCTTTGTTTGTCAATAGCTTGTCAAAGCATCGACCGTTGAGTGTACGAGAAGCTATTTCTTTCGATATTGTTAGTCGGTTGAAACAACTATAAACAAATATTTCAGCACATCTCTGTTAGTTCATTAGTTCGTTTGTATGTCTAGGCTTGAAGAAGAGAAAATATGAAGAATAATGACGAAGCGTGGAATATTTGACGAATCGTTTACACACGGACAAATGAAAAATCAGATGTTCACTGAAGAGAATGAAATTTTATTTCAGGAAAGTTTTTTTTTTCTTATTCTATAGTATCTATCATAAAAAAAAGTATAGGGCAATCCTTTTGGTTACGGCGAGGTAAAGTAAAGAGTGCTGTAAATTGATATTCTTTGCTTTTCCCACGACTCAAGCCCATTTAACGGTCACCAACGTTTTACTCAGGCGAGGAAAACTTAATAGCGAAGTATTGACGTAAAGATTCCAAACGTAAAGTGAAAGAAAAACAAAACTTTGTAACGGATAAAAAAAAAATGATTGATTGATTCTTCGTTCAAGATACATATAAAAGATTTATAAATAATAGATCAAGTTGGTGAATATTTAATTATGATGCCGAGACGATAAAGAGCGACAATGATGTATTCCTTCCCTTTATAACATTTTAGTTGAATAAAAAATTGATTTAGCATGTAAGAAGAAAATTCTTTCACTCACAGTGTATATATATATATACACTTACATTTACACTTGCTTATATATATATATATATATATATGGTTGGATAGATGTGAGTTTGTGACCCTGGGTTTCACGCTATAGTAATTCGTCGAGTCTTGAATAATCCTCAACAGAATGCAGAAATTACTGGACGGCTGTTTCGTCCTATCTGGGGCTCATCAGCAGTGCGCATCCGCTACCGAGAATCGAACCCGAACTGTAGGTAAACCGCTGCTAGTGATAGACTGCTGAGACATCATATTACCCCGACTTACAATAGTGTCTAACGTTTTTATGAGGACTGGGACATACCCATTAGTGTTCATAGGTTAATATAATAGTAACATTGAATTAAAAGCCAGCTTGAGGAAGCATGTGCTCTGTCCAGCTATCCAAACCCACATCCCATTGATTCGGTAGCAATTCATATGGAGCCCCCACGACCTTATTGATTTACGGGACTGGTGATCGTGATCGAAGGAGGTATTTGTGAGTATCGATCATAATTCATTAGTTAATGGTTAGTTAAAAGTAGATCTAAACTAGTAGATTTGTAGCTGCAGCTCTTTTGACTCTACTTCCGCAATCTTATTTCTCGCCTATTTTCATATGATGAAACCATTTTGTTGGTCGTAGTTATATGGTAAATTTAAAACAACGGCTGTATATAATCTGTAAAGTACGTCTCTGCATTTCGGCTTTTCTTAGCTGCCATTAGAGAAGATGACACCAGATGAACATGTGTGGTTGTATAGATATACCTACAAACTGAGATTAAAGGCGTCTGTAGATGTCTGTTGTCTACTCTGGTTGGCGTGTGGTACATCCTATATAAATAGTATCAGATTTTTTTTCTTTCTTTTTTTACTTTGGATAACAAAATAAAATGAAACGATGGAATAGTGTATAACATGTTAATTGTATTCTTTGTTTAAGCGAAAGCGACTTAGATTATGTCATACAATTTTGTGAAAAAAAAAAATAAATAGAGAAAATATCGGTTCTAAAGCTCTACTTCCTTTTTAAACCGCCCACTGTCACCTCACCACCCTCTAGATCATTACACCGCCACCAGTAGGGCTATGCCGCCCGCTTAGAGAACTCCAGATGGAAACTAAAAGCTCAAAATATAGCTAAAATCTCTCAGGAAGAAACAGTATTACGGCACCCAGTGTGGGTCAAACGCACGGCACTTGTCAACTGGTTTGTGAGATTTGATTGCTCAGCATCGTGTCCCAATACGCTCATAAAAATGTGCGCACTGAATCGCGCCTGCGCATAAGAAACTGTTCATTAATTTGACGTGAAAAAATATTTCGAATTTACATGTATTCAATCGAAACTTGTTACGCCATCATCCGAATCTCGGTGGAATTTGAAAGAATCGTCTTAAAAAATGTAATATGTTGAAATGAACTTCATCAACCAATAATGCTAGCCAGAATAAATGCGTAAGGCCTATCGATCAATGTCATAGTTTTCAGGATGTTTTTTTATTATTATTATTCAGACTGTAATGTATCTCTTTTTAGATTGTTTGGTTTAACTCCGGCACTACATACGACTTTTGACTTGGTTGGATGATGGGCCGGATGACGGGTCGATGATATGAGAAGATTATTATTGCTTCGTTTTTCTCATTTCTTCATATGTTATAGTGCTCAATAGTAGAATGTATGTGTGCGTGTGTCCGAATTCTAGTGGGCGATTTTGTATATGTCTCGTCGCGTACACACAAACACATACAAAAACGTCCATCCTAACGTCATAAAATGTGAGCAAGTGATATCTAACCGACCAATGAAAACAAAGAGTATAGAATTCAGAATAACGAAACATTCTTGAAATATAGGCAGATAGATAGATTTGAGACAACGTATACTAAATGGTACTTATGAAAAACACTACCTTTAGATGAGTCCAACAATTAGAAAATAAAAGACCCCATTAACTTATAAAGAAAATAGCCATTAGAAAAGAAGTATTCATGATTCACAGACAGTTTCCAAATCACATGGGGAGAACATTATAATACTGATATAGTCTTGAAAAATGGTAAATGTATCTTGGTTGATTCGTTTTTTAAAGCTTAGCCCTTTGCAGGTTACTTAAAGCCAGAAAAAATTTTCAGATTGCGAGAAATGTCTGGAGATAATACTGATATAAGTGTTAATAATTAACCCATAGTTGGGGGAAGTAGAAGTGGGTTCATACCTTTACTAACTGTATTTGCGCGTACTTTAATATAACAGACACAACGGGATATGGAACTTGTCTCTCCGATCAACAATTTTGAATCATTATCCATTACATGGAAGTTTACAGCATCTGGCAGGCCCAAGCGGTCACCCATCTATGTACTGACCAGACTTGACATTGCTTAACTTCAGTGATCGTACAGAGGCCTTGTTTCACGATTCACAGACCATTGGGGATTCACACGGGGGAAAACATTATAGTGCTTATAAGGACAATTACTTGCGTCATGAAAAATGGTAAATGCGATTGGGAAATAATTCGTTTTCTACGGCTGATGAACCCTTTAAAGGTTATTTAAAGCTAGAATATATTTCGGAAGATAATGATGATTTACTGATACAAGTGTTACTAATTAACCCATAGCTGGGGGAGTTGAGATGGATTCATACCTTTTAAGTATATTTGCGCCTAAGTTAATATTACGAACCCAACGGGAATTGGAGCCCGGCTCGCCGACCCAAAAATTTCGTATCCATTGTCCTTAAAACCACCCGCACATCCAAGCTTACAGCACCTGGTATTCTCAAGCGATCACTCATCTAGGTACTGATCAGGTTCGACGTTGCTTACCTTCTGTGATCGTACGAGAACCGCAGTTTCAACGCAATCTAGCCGTAAGCAGAATATGGTAAAGCTTTGCTTAAATGCTTCTTATTTCATTTTAGAGTGAACCGAGGATTCAATCATACTTAGAAAAGATTAAAGTAAATGAAAGCAAAGACAAGGCAGGATCGAAGGGAAATAGCTTTACTTATTAGCGACAAGTCTAAATCTCTTCACTTCCTAGCCTCGTCTTCCGACGATGGGCTTCGTTTTGCCCGCAACGTTTCACGCGTTTTCATTGTAAGTCAATAACAGAAGTGAGAGCCAGGCTCATATTTTTTTCCCATTTTTGCAATTTGCTACCTCAAAGGGGATGGATGGAAACTTTATTAGGTTTTATCAACCGAAGGATATTATTCACAAATTCGAATAGGGAAAATTGGAACGTGCTTAGATCCGTTAATAAGTGTGGCTCGGAGCTGGCAGATACCGATTCCAACAATATCATAACCAGCGTATATCAAAATGTATATATTTCATTTTTCATATACGTGTAGGTGTATTTTTCCAATATCTGTTTGTGTCTGCGTAGGTTGAAAAAGTGCAATTGTTCCCTTGAGAGTTTATAACCAAAAACATTTGCGGCCTCTCTTTTCTCTTTAAATTATGCACTTTTCTCTCATTGGAACAACTAGAATCCCTCCCTATATATATATATATATATATATATATATATATATATATATATATATATATATCAAAGGAAATGGATTAAGTCCGGCAAATAGTTAATATATTTTCTGTTTATATATATATATATATATATATATATATATAT
>CAHIKZ030000280.1:1182500-1192500 GCA_903632075.3 Acanthosepion pharaonis
CAAATTCTTTATTTGAAATAGTAGATTAACTCTATCTATCTATCTATCTATCTATCTATCTATCTATCTATGAAGTATATAAAGACAATTTCAAAAGACTTGTCTTTCCGACTGAAGTTTTGCAGATATGCCATTCGTCCGAATATTTATTTATCTATTAACTATTACTTTATTTTTACAAAAAGTGCTCGCCTTTAGGCACGGCAAGCTCCATCTCTATATACTGGATTACCTGTCTCGTTAGGTATTATCTCTCTCTATTTCTCTTTCTCTCTCTCATATATATATATATATATATATATATCATACTTATTATAAAACTCAGGTTGTGTGTGTGTGTGTGTGTGTGTGTGTGTGTCTGTACGTTTATATATTGGATTGGATTTCAACAAAACTTCACAGGACTACGTAAAATTACCTTGCGGTGGTTCTGACAGAGCCAAAAATTGAAAAACACAATTGTTTTGCACAAAATCAATTTGAAAACACGATTAAGAGGGCATTAATGCAAGGGGGACAACAATCGAGTTATACTTATTATAAAACCCAGGTTGGTTATTTGTGTGTTGTGTGTGTGTGTGTGTGTGTGTGTGTGTGTGTGTGTGTGTGTGTGTGTGTGTGGGATCGTGTGCGTGTGTGTGTTCGTTCGTTTATATTTGGGATCGGATTTAGTGTTTTTCAACCGATTTCAACAACTTTTTCTTTTTTTTTGGCAGGTAGTTTTTATTGTCTTGCACACATTCAGAATGCTTTTAAAATTCCATTTACAAGACAATCGTTTATAATAAATTCTATTCAATCGGTAGACTCATAACGATTGAAAACAATGTTTTTGTTTGAAACCAATTCGTAAAAAAAAAAAAAAAATAAAACTAATGCGTGTCCGTCAGCCTTAAACAATAATCTTTATCAATTTTATTTTTCAGTCTTTATGATGGTCGATAATTGATCTATCTCTTACTGTTACATCCCCGGGCAACGACGGGCTCTACTGCTAGTATATATATATATATATATATATATATATATATCAGGGACGTGCCGTGTAGGTAGGCAATGTAAGCACTGCCCATCCTGAATAAAATAGATCAGCAGCTACAGTTTCCTTCTGTGACACAACATGCACCTAATCCAACAAAATTATGAAGGTGACTCTGATTATTATGCATAAAAAAACAAAAAATTTATTTTTCGTAGATAGGCGACATAAAGGTAATAAACTGCCTGCTCTTTTATTTTTTTGTTTCTTATTTTATTTATTTATTTATTAACGTAGTAAAAATTTGTTTATATCACGTATTTAACAGTTTTGTTTTGGTTTGAGAATTTAATTAAAGCAATTTATTCAATTTTGGGGTTGGTTGTTTGTAGTTCATTCTAACTAACAAAAACGAACAATATATTTTGGACCAAATAAATAAACAAACAAAGCGATTTCGGTAAAAAAATGCTCGCCATTTTTTAGTTTCTTATTTTACAATTTATTTATTAACGTAGTATATATATAAATAGCCGAGAAAATAACAGCATATGTTTTGGTTTGACGATTTTATATAGCATGAAACAGACTGTCGCCTCTAAGTGTTGACTTCTATG
Organism: Acanthosepion pharaonis; assembly: GCA_903632075.3. Lineage (NCBI taxonomy): Eukaryota > Metazoa > Mollusca > Cephalopoda > Sepiida > Sepiidae > Acanthosepion > Acanthosepion pharaonis. The sequence continues at coordinate 1,184,097 of CAHIKZ030000280.1, forward strand.
TTCACTTTTATATTTACACGCTCTATCTCTGATATTGAGCACTTTATATATAAATATATATATACTTGAATACTATATTTATATATATATATATATATATATATATATATATATATATATATGAAATGGACAAAGTTCGACAATTATTTTAAGACATTTTTATGTTTATACATTCTTTTTATCGATATTTAATTTACTTAAATATTTGTATCTATAAAAGAATGTATAAACATAAAAATGTCTTAAAATATATATATATATATGTGTGTGTATCTGTGTGTGTGTGTATAAAACATCTTGAATATATTTTATTTGACCTTCTAGCAACATCTGCTATGCATTTTAGGTGTTACTGCTGTTAAAAATCTTCAACTGATTTAACGATCATAATACTTGAAATTACTTGAAATGCTATGAGGTAATGAATATTTCTCAAGCTACAAAAAAAAAATTAATTTGGTCAGTTTTGGGGAATTAGGTCGGATGTTGAATTTTTCAGCAGGACTTTGTAATTAATTATCAGAAAATGCAACCTGGCAACTAAAGGTATTTTTTATTGAAATATTAAATTCTCCCAAATCGAAGTGTTTGTAAAACTCTTTGAAGAACAAAGTTTTTGCAACGTTTCTTTGCAAGATGTAAAACGTAAAACATTCGAAATTCTCAATTTCATCTTAGTTCGAACCCCTACACCATCAAGTATACTCACCACGACGCCCGCATTTATGCTTAAATTTGATGAACTTCATATACAATATGTAATGTCAACGGTAATATTAGCGGTTTCCTTACAAAGAAACATTTGACATTCATGGACCGAGCAGCCTGTCTGTTGTTTGGGATTTATAAAATGTTTCTGTTAAAAACATTTTTCAGAAAAATTGGTTTCTCAAATTCAGTGTTATCGCTATTCTCAGTATTGATGGGTATTTGCTTTCAGATCTTTTGTTGGATGCAGTGCCGAACCTCATGATGTATCATTATTTTCTCTTCGAGTAACACGTGCTATCCATTTTAGTTGTTGCTGCTGTTGAAAATCCTCCAGAGGTGTCGTTCCTGTTATTTGGTACAGTTCTTTGTTTGTGATTTTGTAGCGCCAGTGTTCGAAGAGGAATGATCCTCGCTAAGAACTCCAGGTTTCATTTACTCGAATCTCAGAAAAAAATTTGGTACGTTTCGATTTTGGCCGGCACCCGCTGATCTGCTCCAACAAAAGAATATTCAAAAGTGTTAAACACGTTTTACCAGACCTATGTTGCACAGAGCCAGTTTGAAGAGTATTCTCTGTACTCCTTAATTCGCCCGACATGAGTATGATTTAGCATTTATTAGACGTATTAAAGAGGTTTGTTCATGAGCAACATATTTATTACAAATATTAATGGACATTTATTTCATTTACTAAATTTTATTGACTCAATTTATATATTAAATATATATGTTGGTTATTTTGATTTTTTAAATTTATTTAGGCATATCAACACCTCTATGGGTTATTTAATGCTGAAATCTAAATATTTTCAATAAAATGGTGTGTTTTCAACTAAATATATTTTGAACGCAATTTTTTTGTTTATTTTTCTATAGAAAGTATTGTTAATAACTGTAACCTAGAAAAGATTACTGAATGATAAATAACCAAAGGTTGGAAATGAAATGGTAATCTTTATAACATCAACAAAATACAATACTCGCCAGCGGCGCTAAGTAGGTAAACCACTGCTAGTGGTGGACTACTTAGCATATTACCCCCCCCCCCGCTTACAATAGTGTACAATGTATTTATGAGGATTGGGACATACCCATTAGCTACGGTATATGGCATTAATTCTGCTATAAAATGTATTACTGGTCATGTTGCTATAAATATGTAGTATTGGTCATTTTGCTATAAATATGTATTGTTGGTTATTTTACTATAAATATATATTGCTGGTATTTTTTACTATAAAATGTATTGCTTATATTTTTAAACTTTCATAATGTTTCGTTTTTGTTTGGGGTTTCACTATTTGCCAATACCTAGAACCCTAACAGGTACTACCACCCCGGTTCCAAGTTGACCTGGGAAAAACAGCAATTAAGAGGTGCTTCCACGCTCCTCAAAACCTACAATCTTCCGATCAGTGACCTTACTGCCAGATGCAGTTATCGTCATACAGAGGATTATTCTCCAGAAGTCGACCACATGGGTTATAGATACCACGTTCAGTTACTGCAATTCGACGGGTGATATAGGGTCATACGTGATACCAGATAACTATTACATGGATTTTGTTACGTCAGTAGATTTTCTTTCATGCATAAAATCATATATAATTTGAATATATATCTATTCGATTAATCGACCAATGATTAGTTTAAAACTTTTCATAAGATAAATAACAAATAGGAAACGTTTATCATGCTAAAATATTTCACTTTTATTAAAGCTTCATCAGAGAATGAATTATGGAGAAAACCAACATTAGTATAATTTGTAGTGTTCTGAATTCAGAAGCACAGCTGGAGCCAAACAGGTGCTACCACTCCAGGTTAAAGTGAACCCGAGAACAACAGAAATTAAGAGGTGGTTCCATGCTCCTCAAAATCTCCAATCTCCTGATCTGAGGGCTTGCTGCAGGATATAGTTTATTGACATACCTAGCATTTAATAAAATATAGTGTTGCTACTAATACTACAAGAGGCATTTTAACTTATATATATATATATATATATATATATATATATATATATATATATATATATATATATAAATATGACTTGTCTTGTCTAGTGAAGATGTAATTTTTATATTTCATCTTCAACCTTTGGTGAGGGCTTCCATGTTTTCAGTCCAACCCAATTTCCTAGAATCAATATTTTTGAAATACTGATGATTGTAAGTAGGTTGGGTTGAAAATTAAGAGACCCATTCATAATATATTATAAAGAAAAATAAGAATATCCAACGTATATATATATATATATATATATATATATATATATATATATATATATATATATATATATAAAGATAAAGAAAAATTAATAAATTTTTATCAATCTAACATATTTCACTTTGGTTAACGGTTCATCAAAGAATTAGTTATGGAGAAAAAAGAAGAAAGAAATTATGGTATTTCTACTTTTCGGCTGTTTGATTTTCATTGGTCAATTTTTTTTTTTTCAAGTGCATTCCACTTTTTAAACCTTAATTAAACCAGGAGGAGGACACGTCCATCCGAAATTTCAAAAAATGTATTCTTATATAAGATCTATAAGGGACAGACTATTAACAAGAGCGACAATAAGAATGGGTAATTTAGAATTAGAAACATTAGGATCAATCCTGTACAGAAATTCATGTGTCTGTGTAGTGTCGTAACAGAGGACGAAAATTGTGACAGAGATCTGAAGGGTATTGGAATAGCGAAAGAAACCTTCGAAAAATTAAACTTAGTGTTAAAACAGACATATTTATATATAAACAAAGAGAGTGCTGGACTGTCATGTCGTATCTATCCTACAGCATGTCACTGAGTGCTGGATAATTTCCTTACAGATCAAGAAGAGTTTCGAAACAACAGAGATGTGGCTGTACAGAAGTTTGTTGACAATATCATGAACAGAATACATAAGCAAAGATAGGTTCTGAAGAAAATGAGACCATGAACGGCATTTATACTTAAAATCAGAAAGAGATCGTTGAAATTTCTAGGACATATTATGAAGAAAGTCGACTTGGAAAATTTAACATTCTCAAGATATACTGAGGGATTGAAAAATATAGGGAACGAGCGAGCAACTTACCAAACCTGTTTATGTGGATGGATGGTAGATATAAGGTACAAAGCTTATTTCGACAATTCACCATATACTAATCTCTTGTTCTCACATGACATGAACAAATTTTGCGTCTTCTGAATACGGCTTTATTAACTGACTGGAGGGCGAGTAGTTACTTTAGATTTAAGACGAACACAGATATTTCGAGTAACATCGGTTAGCTTTTTATAGCTAGAACGCATGCGCGATAAATAGCGCTGGCGTATGCGCGTGAACTATTCGTCTGGAGTTTTTAGCAAGACGATTACGCCCATGCTATTTCAACAATCCTGCTCGGAGGCTAGGAAAGAAATCGCGAATTTAATCACATCGATTACAGTAATCGTTATATGTGGACCGCATCAACTGGAACACAAAAGCTTCTTAACGAGCATGATTTAAAAAAGAATATTTTCCTTCCCTTGAAGATGTTTAGAAGTATAAAACGATTGGCACCCAGAGATCAAACAGCAATCGCAATTTTACTTGTTATTACGAACCTTTCTTAATGCAGTTTGTAAATATTATATATTAGGTTGAACTTTTCATGTGACTTTTCAATTGAATCTAATAAATTAGAGATTTTGCGATACTAAGATAACGCATGAAAATGCACAAACCACAAAACTTCAAATAGCCTAGGTACTTTCGTGAGAACTATGGGAATCTTAGAACTATGTAAATATTTTCATTATCTATCTATCTATCTATCTATCTATCTATCTATATATATATATATATATATATATATATATATATATATATATATGAGAGAGAGAGAAAATAATAAGATTTTTAAAACACCTAATTTTATATATTTATATGTAATATTTATAATAAATATATGTTTACAGAGAATTATTAAAATTAAAATTATTTTACTTACATGTGAGTTTTTAGAAGGAATCGTTTTACTTTATCGGTTCTGCTTTTAGCTTTTCAAAAATGTTGTAGGCATCAGCGTCAGCACTTTGGAATCCGATAAACATTTACAAACTTTTTGAAATGCTAAAAAGCGAATCCGGTTAAAGTGAAACATTTTTTTCCCGAAAACCCACATATAGGTAAAACAATCTAATGAAATCAGTCATTAAATCTCCAAAGCTTTGAATATCTTGTTCAAATGTTGATAAATAAATCTTTTATTGTTTAACATGAAGCTTATTTAATTTCGTTTGTCTGGGACATGTAATTACTCAGATATTCATATTTTAAATTATGTTAATTTTGTGGGGGACACACTGTGTTTTTATAATAGTTGTACGAAAATGTATTACTTATTCCTAATTATTTATAATTATTAAAAATACTAAATGTTTATCAATCTAACATATTTCACTTTTATTAACGCTTCATCAGAGAATGAATTATGGAGAAAAAGAAGAAAGAAATTATAGTATTTTTACTTTTGCGTTGTTTGGTTTTCATTGCTTTATCTTTTTGCTATTCTATTAATTTCATATCAATCTCTTTGCGAATTTAACTGAAAACATTATATATCACTCATCTTGAATATGAGAAAAGAAAAAGATGTGTTTTTTTGTATGAGTTTAAGGTTGGTTATAATCCTTTTCAAACTGCTGCCACCATTAACAGAGCATGAGGTTAAAGTATCCGCTTGTGGTCAGACAGTACGGTGCTGGTTTTTTTTGGGGGGGGTCGCAGTAAGGAGCCTTTAAGATCAAGATGGTGGATGACGTCCATCTGCAAATGGCAATCCACATCTGAAAACACTAGTAGAACAAAAGCAAAGCTAAAATGTCAGAGAAATAACATGTCAACATTTCAACAATATCGAACCACTATTTTACATTATTCGGACTATTGTCCTCATCTTTGTCGCCATATTTATTACAACGTTTCAGCCGTTGTACGCTCCGGCTCTCTTTAGGTGGTTGGAATGTCGAACTGAACCGTTTATTTCGCTCACTGGGGTAGACTATTCTAGTTCCACGTGCCATGTATAATGGATGTCAGTTGTCAGTTATCTCTTGTTAATTCCCCTCTCCAAGTTCTCCACTGCCTTAACCGGGTATTGAACTCACACTATTTGGGTCGCGTAATAGCTTCGTGTTGGTCATATAGATATAAAGCACTCTATCTTAATTTTTAACTTACGGTCATATCATTTTAAACACCGATGCCCATACGAACATTGAAGTTAAGCAATCTTGAACCTAGTCAGTACGTAGATGAATGACCGCTTGGGAATACCAGGTTCTGTAATCTTGAATGAGCGGTTAGAGTTATGGACAATGGCTTGGAATTGTTACCGGAGAGCCGAGATACAATTCCCGTAGGGTAAGTGATATTTACTTACGGGCAAATACACTTGGGAAAAGTCTGACTCCATCTCTTCTCCCCCAGCTATGGGATAATTAGTAAGACTTGTGTCAGTAAATCATTATTATCTTAAAATATCTTACAATGTAAAAATATTCTCTGGTTTTAAATAAACTGCAAAAGGGGTTGATAAGCCGTAAAAAACAAATTATTCAATCAATCAGAAGCCGAAGGAAATATTTAAATAAACTACCTAATGCGTGAATGGACTGCAGAGCGGGAACAAAGGGAGTGGAATTAGTGAAGAGCCTTGAACCAGTACGACCTGAAGAGATACGACACACAAAAGTATAAACAGGAAAAATCATTACTATGATTCTAATTTTCCTTCTTACATGTTCTCGGATGTTATAATCTCATGACTTATAACCTTTTGCCAAGTTTTATATATTTACTAGCTATAGATATGTTTACTAGAGTCAACATAAGGCTAGTAAATATATAGAGAGAATTTGAATGAATAATTTAATAATAATAATAAATATTCAATCACCTACTTTACATGGATGATCTCAAACTCTTTGCCAAAAACAACAATGAGTTGAAAGGCCTCCTCAATATTGTAAAATACTTCAGTGAAGACATAGGTATGGATTAGATAAATGTGCAAAAGTAACATTCAAGAAAGGTAGAATTACATAAACACCCTTAATAGATCTAGATTTTGTCACAAAGATTAGGGAACTGGAGCATGATAAAGCTTATAAGTACTTAGGAATTAGCGAAAGAGATGGCATACAACACCCCCAAATGAAGGGAAAAATAAGAAAAGAGTACTACAGGCGTGTACGTCTCGTACTAAATACTGTGCTAAACTCAAAAAACAGAATATCAGCCATAAACACATTGGCTGTCCCTGTGGTGCAATACAGCGTTAATGTCCTTAACTGGACCATAGCTGAAATTAAGCGAATGGACGCCAAAACGAGAAAGCTTCTCACTTGCTATCGCATGCATCATCCCAAAGCTGATGTTGATCGTCTGTATGTTCCCAGATCCGAAGGAGGCAGAGGATTAGTTCAACTAGAACTGTCCTACAAAACTACAACAATTGGCCTCCAAAGATACTTGGAAATTACAGAAGACTGGATGATGGTATGCCTCAAGGAACATGAAACTAATAAGTGTCTTTACTTCGTAATAAAAGAAGCCAACAAATTCAAAATGGAGTTTAAAATGGACGTAGAGATGCAGCTACAGCAGAATACACCGACTGAAACTGCAAAATACTTAAAAAAAAGACAGCAAAGACGAATGCAACCGACCAGATACAGAAGCGATGTCAAGATAAACTGCTTCATGGCCAATACTCTGCCCGTACCAAACAAGCTGACGTAGACAAAACCCGTACCCATCAGTGGCTACGTAATGCAGGGTTGAAAGATGAAACTGAAGGTTTTATCCTTGCTGCGCTGGACCAATGCTTGCTAACTAGGAATTATCAAGCACATATACTAAAATATTTTGTCAGCCCAAAATGCAGATTTTGTGATAAATATCCAGAAACGATTAATCATCTTGTATAAGGTTGCACGATATTGGCACCCACTGAATATAAAACCCGGCATGACAGAGTGGGCCAATATCTGCATTGGAAAATCTGCAACTTCTACGGGAAGGTAACTGAAAGAAACTGATATGAACACCATCCAGACCCGGTTACGGAGATAGGACAGTGTTACAATTCTATGGGTCTACACAATACACACTAACAGAACAATCAAAGCCAACCGCCCAGATATTGTTATTAAAGACCACAAACAAAAACGGTGCCTCCTTATTGATACAGCAGTCCCTGCAGACTGCAATGTATCTTTGAAGTTATTCAAAAAGCTGTCAAAATACAAGGACCTTGAAATAGAAATCTCGAAAATGTGGCATATGGGAACATCAACAATCCCTGTTGTAGTTGGAGACCTAGGACTAGTTGGAACAAATTGCAGTAGACTAATTGATGGGATTCCTGGAAGTCCATGCCTCAAAGGAATACAAAAATTGTTCTGACAAGTACAGCCCACACTTTACGAAGGGCTTTATCTATGTATTTTTTTTTGTCAGTGGAAGGTGTCATGATGCCATTTCAAATCTTAGGTCCCTGGGCGGGACCCGGAAAGAAATGTGTAAACGCCAGAAATCAAAGAAAATAAAAATATTAATAATAATAATAATAATAACAAACCTGCAAAGACGATAACACAATCTAAAAGTTTAAAATACTGCACGCACATTATGTGAGAGGATATATCAGCATAT
>CAHIKZ030000280.1:1197500-1227500 GCA_903632075.3 Acanthosepion pharaonis
CCTTCTTACTACATTCACCATAATACCACAGAGTCTTCCAATCAATGACCCAAACTCACTACAATGTTCCTTACACCAAAAGAATGCATTCTCACTTACCCTTCTTACTACATTCACCATAATACCACAGATTCTTCAAGAAAGGCCTAACTCGTCACCAAATGTACAATTATTTTCTGGTGGGAACTAACAACAATTTCAATACTAATCCCAAATGTGCATTTGCTAAGAACTCATCCGAAGTGTTACAATGATAGTATTTATAGAAAAGGCAGATTTGTCACTATTTTAAAAGCTGCTAAAATATGATTAAAAATGAGAACGCTTTCAGAAGCAAAGGAATTGATGAAAAAAAACACATGACAGTGTCCATAAATTTCAAAATAATAATATACACCGTTCTTAGCCGACGGGCTTCATCTTCTGATTGACTTTATCAAGGTAAATCACATTTAACTTGATAAAGTCCATCAGAGGACGAAAGATAATTTTTTTTTCTCGGCTAAGATAAGTCTTCCTTTTATCTTTATACAAATTGTCCTTTTACAGCTGTATTTTAGTTATATCTGAAATTTTACGCACACACACACATGTGTATATATATACATATATATGCGTGTGTGTATTTCTCGAGTATTAATAGGTTTTACTTTTTACCCCGACATATTTCATTACTTCGAAAGTTATTTTTGGTGAATACTTCTATGTGAATAGAAGCTCCGTTTAATTTTTTTTAACAGTATTTATTTCGTCTACCGGCCTGCATACTCGATTAAATGGAGCGTCGACTCAAATATAGTTATCCACGAGAAATAACTTTTGAAGTAATAGAAATATGTCGATTTAAAAAACTGAATCCATTAAATTCTTAGAAATTTTTTTGTTTACGTTTGGATACGAAACTGAGTAGATATGACTTTCGAGAAAATCTGAATAAGTGAGAGTGCTTTACATTTTGTATATTCTGTAAAAAAAAAAAAAAACGAAACAGAACCCAACAACCAATTGCAGCAATAAATATGAAACAGCAAACCGAGCATAAAGCCCTTGAACAGATGAAACAACGCTGGTAAGACAAACCTCAACACGATCAATATCAAGAACGTTCAAATAAATAAAGATGTTGATAAAGTTAACACTCGTCAATCATTACGAGCTTCTAGATTAAAGGCTGAAACGGAAATCTTTATTCTTGAAGCGCAAGACCAAAGTCTTTTCACTAGGAAATTTTATGCAAATATCACACATGAATGTGGATCCAAAATGCAGGTTCTGTGACAGATATTTCGAAACCATAGAAATCTAATCTCAGGATGTTCTGTATCTTACGACAAAGGAATATAAAAATCGTTAGAATAGAGTGGAGCAATATTAACACTGGACAATTGGTAAACACTTTGGAAATTATGTTAATAAACAGTGGTATGGACATCACCCAACACCGGATACAGAAATAGAAGATATCACAATTCTTTGGGATTACCCCATATTTAGACAGGAAGATTAAAGCAAATATGCCGGTCATAATTGTCAAAAACCGAAAAGAAAAAAAAAACAACTTACCTACTAACTGATTTAGCTTTGTCAGCGGATTGTACACTAGCAGCCAAGGAATTTGAAAAACTATCGAAGCATAAAGACCTTGAAATCGAAATAGGGAAATTTGTAAATTGTAAACAAGAATAGTAACAATAGGTTGCGCTTGGAATGATAAAAACGGAACACAGTACAACACATTGAAAAAAATCCGTGGAAATTCCGCATAATAATAATAATAATAATAATAATAATAATTATTATTATTATTATTATTATTATTATATAGAAATATGACCTATAACAATTTTACGAAATTTTATAATATACACAGACAGAACAATCAAAACTAATCGCCCAGGCATTGTGATCAAAGACCATAAAAAACAGAATGTGTTTTCTTATTGAAACGGCAGTCCCGACATATTGTAATGTATCTTTGAAGATCTTCAAAAAAAACTATTAAAATGCAAGTGTCTTTATGTGGAAATCTAAAAAGAAATTCCAGTTGTAATTGAAGCCCTCGGATTGATTGGATAAATTTCTTAGATTTCGGAAGTACTTTCTCTCATGACAAAAGACAAGGCGGCGGCTGACACGCGCCCGTCTAAGCTAGCATGTCGTCGTCGCGAGTTCAAACTTTGACACTTTCACTTTAGACTCATTGAAGGGGTTCCTGTTCGCCCATGCCTTAAAGAATTACAAGAAATTATCCTCGCAAGTACAGCTCACACATTACGAAGAGCTTTATCTATGTAAAATGTATGCGATCTTTACAAAAATGATCAGTGGAAATTTTCGTGAAGCCATTTCTGACCTTAGGTCTCTGGTTGGGACTCGAAAAAAATGTGGTATGCAACAAAAATCAAAGTAAGCAATAATAATAATAATAATAGCAAATCCAGTGCTAAAGGATGTGAATTACGTACATTTCCTTTTATGGAAATGCGTTCCTTTTCCTCGTTTTGTTCTTCACGCGCAACCTGCTTTCCAAAGATATTATTTCATTCAATCGAGAATTAAGCTTATAAACCGGCAAATGTTATTCTATTTTTTAACTGTATATTCATTCTATAATTTCATTTTTTAAAAGATCTATTTAAGTAATTATTTAAAAATCATTTCATTTTGCACCTGACCCCGCTTAAAATCCGTGAAACATGAATAAATTTAACTTCACAGGTATATCATTTTACGATATTAATATCTGGCTTGAGCTTAATATATATATATATATATATATATATATATATATATATATATATATATATATATATATATATATATATATATATATATATGAAAAGTGTATATAAATATAAATAAATATATATACGTATAATTATTTATATATTATATGCGTGGTACTTTTAGAGTTTTGTCTGACGATCGCTAAAGCGTGAAACCCAGGGTCACAAACTCACATCTATCCAACCAAATATATATATATATATATATATATATATATATATATATATATATATATATATATATATATATATATGGAGAGAGAGAGAAAGAGAGAGAGAGAGAAATACAGAGATTCTTAATAAAATCCAAAGGAAAATCAGCAATATTATTGATCCTGACCTGGCATCTCCGCTTAAGTCACTTTCCTACGTAACGTAGCCTCGTTTTTTTTTGGGTTTTTTTTAAATACATTCATGGTAGTTGTTCCGATAAGCCCAACTGTTTGGTAACTAACGTTTGTGAATTTAAACGCAGTGCTAGATTGGCGCAAAGGTCTCATTATTTTTAAGTTGTAATTGCTAACCGTAAGTTTTATGTTAACAGTATCTTCACTTGCACTTCTCGCTTGTGGAACTATCTTCTGGCTTCTTGCTCTCCGGTCAACTTTGACCTTCAAAAATTTAAATGCATTGTTAATCTTTATCTTTCTAATTTCTGTTCTTTTATTATTTTCTCTCCTTATTAGTTTTTTTTCTCATATTCACTCACACTCATTGATCCCTATATAAATATAACTTATTGCTTTTTTCTTACAAATGATGTCGAAGTTCTCGTGGAAAGCGTTTTATTACTGTAAACGAAGCTATTATGCTTTCTATCGCTAATTTTATCGATAATTATTCATATGGGTGTCATGCTTGGCACCAAACTCGTTCGAATCTAAACACTCAGTTGTATACAAGGTCTTTCTTAGACGAGTGATTAAAAATGGCTTCCAGCGGATGAAATTTGTAGGTCTTTGTGAAGACTATCTTTCTTCCAATGTCTTGGCCTGGCACTACAGAATCACAAAGAACTACGCCAGACAAAAGAAATTCTATCTCTTGAAGATTTTCATATAACAACTAAAATGAATATTTCATGTAAGTGGAATAAAAAATAATAAGAGAATGAAGGTATTGACGTTCCACACTATTTAGAACAAATGGTTAGGGTAGAAACCTTCATCAATGATATAAAGAACGTTAATAGTGGAGTTGAAATACCTATTTTCCCAGAAAATTGTTTTAATAGAAAGATTGTAGATGTTTCAACCGATGTTTCACAGGCGGCTCAGTCAAGGAATTCCGAATGCTTCTTTATAAGAAAACGGGTAATATTGCTATTTTGACACCATATTTAAAGTTGTTTTTCTTCTTGGGCAATGCCAGGTATCCTTGTTAGTAGTCACTAGATTACCTTGATGACTTTGCCAATGATCGCATCAAAATTTCATTCACTCCACATCGACATTTTATTGATAGCCATCTTTCCATTCAATTAAACGTTTCAACTGCAGTTAGTTTATCTCAAGGTAAACTCCCTTCGAAGCCTCTAAAACTACAGAAGAACGTTATCCTGTCAGCTTTTGATTATCCGTTTTGCCTGAATCAGTTAAATTTTAGTTTCATATCAAGGAAACAGGCTGTATTTCTTGCTTAATCAATTTAATCTTTTGTTCTCCATCTTAAAGCTAATCTTTTTTATTTTGCTTGCATTCGATTAGGATGGAAAGCTAATTATATTCTTTTTTTTTTTACAATGAGGTTTAACCTGTACCAAGCCCGAGAGCCACTCGAGGTAAAGGGTTACAGAATAAGAGGAATAATTTATGCGAAGGAAGTACGATAGAAATGAAAGTGGTTCGCTACAATGTGTGTTGCATGGCAGGTTTTTGCCCGGAAGGTTAAGATTGGTTCTACGTTCCTCAAAATCTCCCGATCAGAGGCTCCGTTGCTGAACCCATGAAAATAGCGATAGAGCAGTGGGAGACTTGCGACGTCTCGTCTGTGAGAGAGATGTTGAGGGCAGAAAATAATCCGTCACCCACAAGGATACGGAAACGCTTTTCGATTCTACCGAGAGTAGAAAGTGAAGACTGGACGACACCTGCACATATAAGTCAGCAGTACTCCATTTTCGGCTTGATCTCTCTCTTGTAAAGGTAGAGGATATCACGTTTGGTTTGGTTTGTTTTCCGGCATATCAACCTCAATGGGTTATTTAATGCCGACAAGATTTTTTTATTGGTATTATTTTTGTTCACAAAAGTATTGCTGGTAATATTTTTTTTCTTCTCATATGTATTGGTGGTAATATTTTTTTTTAAATGTATTGCTGGTAATATTCTTTTATTTTTTTTTTCAAAAATGTATTGCTGATAATATTCTTTTATTTTTTTTTCAAAAATATATGGCTGGTAATAATGTATTGCTGGTAATAACTTTTTCCTTCAAAAATTCATTGCTGTTAATATTATTTTTTACAAAAGATATTGCTGGTATTAAAACCTATTTTTAAACATTCATAGCGCTTCGACCCCAGATTGATGCTAACCACCGCCTATAGCCGGGACCCCAACAGGTGCCACTACCCCAGGTCGGGTTGGACCCGGGAACACCAACAAGCTACACGTGGTCCCACGTTCCTCAAAATCTCCCGATCAGAGGCTCCGATGCTGGATGTAGCTTATCGACATACCCAGGACGCGGATGTAGCTTATCGACATACCCAGGACGCGGATGTAGTTTATCGTCTTACCCAGGACGCGGATGTAGCTTATCGTCTTACCCAGGACGCGGATGTAGTTTATCTTCTTACCCAGGATGCGGATGCAGTTTATCATCCTTACACAGGACGGGGTATATTAGGAGAGTGAGGTAATTGCTAATACGGTACAGGGAAGCGACAATTTTCCCAACGTCTTTAGCGATGGATCATATGTATGAATTCCACTTGAAGTTTGGGCTGAAAGCCCCAATAGACACTCAAATCACGCAGCCTCCCTGAAGGAACATTCGTTCATGACGGTTGGTGGAAGTTTTGTGTCCGATCGGCGATGTTGGAAGGTCACTAGTTTGGTTTATGAAGCATTGAATGTAAACAGCAAGTCCCAACCACCACTGAGCTATTAAAGATTGGTCAGAGGAGAAATCAGCTACCAAACTCTGATCATCCGAGCTTTGGGAGGTTCACCCATATATCGTTCTATCATTAGCACAGATATTCACAAATGATCGGCGTATATTCTTAAGCAGATCATTTATTTTCTGGAAATAAACGTCCTAAAAGACGAATATTTTAGCTCGGATTTCATTGGATCAATTTATTTCAACTGATCTTAAAACGAAAACTGTTTAGCATCAAAACTAAATACGATTTAATCATATTAATAATTGTATTTGACAACGGAAATGGTAGATCGTCCTGATTGGAAACTCTTTATTCTAATTACGGTAATCATTACTTCACATTAAAATCAATGTAAAACGCTCTCTGAATTTAGTCCGGAAAAATAAAGAGACATAGAAAGAGGCATTACATAATCTATTCTGCAATAAAAAATCATTCATCGGCAGGTATGTGTGAATATGTGTCCTGCTTAAACAACAAAATGAAAATACTTAGACCCTTAAAATCAATTATGTTCTGATTCAAGATGTTCACAGTTTGGCTTTGCTAAGTAATTTATTTCTGTACACTTCATACAAGGGAAGGAATTTAGAGCTTAAAACATATGTAATGGTTAGCATTAAAAAAAAAACAACAAAAATTAATCCGATAATGGCTCCCAAGTGATTTTTGGCGATCTTCCACCTATGCATCTCTAAAATCCTGAGGCCCTTCGCCACTGTAACGTGTAATTCTTATTCAAAAAGCGAACTCATATTCACGTGAAGGAAGCCTAAAAGGTTATTAACTTTTTTTATTAATAATTTCACCCCAAGTAAGGCGTTTATGCTACTAGTGAGCAGGAGTAGGGGACAGGGAGTGAAATTGAGAGAAAAGACTGAGTATATGGAGGATTTAGGAAAGGACAAAAGGTAAACGGGAATCAAGAAAATAAAAGATGGCGATTGACGTTGTATTTACATTTTTGAAAATTGCAGTTATCAGGGTAGCAAGTAAATGTAAAGGAGTTCCACAATGGCGGCTGGATTTAACTATTTCAACAGTAAGCAGGTGGGACCTAGATGTCAATCTAGTAGCACACTTAAATTCATGTAGTCGGGGCAATAGGGTAAAAAGTTCGTTCGACCAGTTGCCATGAAAATATTTGTAGAAAAGACAGAGGGAAGTCACACCACGTCGATGAGAAAGAGACTGAGTCGAGATGCCAAGTCAAGATCAATTACATTAAAGATTCTTCGTTTGATTTTGTCAAGAACCACGAGATGAATAACAGAGACACCACACCAGCTATGACAGCAGTATGCAATTTATGGACGAATAATAGATTTGTAAATGTGCCCGATGAACCCTGACGGGTAAAATTTTATGACAGGACAGAGGGACCCAATATTTCCTGCAGTAGATGCTGCTACTGATTCGAGGTATTCGCTCTACTACAAGACAGGTAAAAACGTGAGGACAAGAAGGCGCAGTGTGTTGCTCTCAAGGCAGATGGCAAACAGAAAAATTTCTCTGTGTTGGTTAAATGAAAGCAGTTTTTTTGGAGGATTTAAATTTTACATGCCATTTCCTGCCCCAGTTAACCAGTTAAATGGAGGTCCTTTTCAAGGGCAGCAGCCAGATTATCAGCTCTGACGGATTGAGACAGGAGTAAATTGTAGTGTCATCTGCATAAATACCTACTTGGGAATTGATGACATCAGAAAGACCATTGATGAAGGCCAGAAACAGCGTAGCACCCAGGATATAGCCTTGGAGGTTACCCGCGTTCTTCTGAAAGGAGCAAGTTAAAAACGACATTCATTTCACGATTTGATAGGAAAGATTGGATTAAATCAAACAAATCTCCTGTAATACCGTAGCCCAGAAACTTGTATAGATGACCAACATGCAGGCCATGGAACCTGTCTTCACTTAAGTATCCATGTTTCAGGGTAGATGTCAGCCAGTGCATCGCGAACAATGAATGGGACTAAAATGTGCTAGAGTCCCACATGCATCTTCGTATTAGCAGGGGTACATCACCTAGCAGATTTGGAAGTTAGTTCGAAATTATGTGCTTCTAGATATCCCTTGTAAGACGTGCTGGGAGAACATATGCACGTACGAGAAAGCCACATACAATTCCAGCCCACACATTAATCATAAACTGATGCTGGTGTCTAGCTTGTATTGTATCATGGGGATTCTGATCTGCCCACAAATGTTAGTTGAGTAAATGTGTTATTCCATCTCTTTCAAATGTTGCCTCATCCGTAAACAGGCCTGAAGAGAAAAAAAAACGGATCGGCAGTTTCTGCAATAAACTATCGGCAAAAGTTCTCCTGTGTTGGGTGATCAGAAGGCGAAAAATCCTGCACACGTCGCAAACGATACGAATAGAAGAGGTGCTCTTGAAGTACCCTCCATGTGGTACGATGAGATGTACTTCTTGACGTGTGCTGATACCTGGATCGTCTCCAACAGCCTGTAGAATATGTTCCTCGTGGTCAGGCGTACGAGCGGATCTCGGTCTTCCTCGATCCATAGTTTGTTGTTCCACGGATCCTGTCACAGCAACGCGACGATAAACAGCGTCAAAGGTTGGATGACTCGGCTGCCATCGGTTTGGAAACGTAATATGATACAGCCGTATAGACTCGCATTCATTACCATTCGCGCGGCCGTATGTAAAAATCATGCGTATGCCAACGATATGAATATCTTACCTTTATTAAACTAGACACTTATCAGTTAACTTACTACTACACACCTTGAAATTTGAAGACAGAATAGCCACAAATTTACATGAAAGACAAATGTAACCTCGTCTACATGGCAACATAGTGCTAATTACTGTAAACTCTCTTTAAACTTAATAACTCAAAAACAAAGAATTTAAAATGTGGCACCATTTACGAGGCAGAGAAACGAAAAGAAAGAAAAGAAGGCAGAAAGAAAGGCGAGACGAATCGTGGGTGATCAGCAGAACACACACACGGCTAAGAGACAATGAATACATTGATAAGTAACCATGGCGAAAGGGTGTCATTACAATGACAGGGAAATTCTGGGTAAGAAGAAAGGGAAACAAAGACAGCATCAAATGTGTTTTGATAACGGCTGTGTTATCTAGGAGTACGTAAACAAAACGGCTGGTTGACTGGCCAACGAAACATTCAATTGAAAACGTTAATTTTGATAATTGACAAACACAGGTGTAACTACAGGACTTTGGGTAGATATGAAAAATTAAAAGCCACCCAAGCCGTGTCTGCTGACCGATTTTTTTTCGACGAAACAACTTTGGCCTGCGATAATAAAATTATGTTATCAGAAATATGTACCAAAGGAAAATGAATGGGGACCCAGAAGTGTTTTTTCTTCTTCCTTGGAGGTGACAGACTGACTGCAACTTTAGAGATATTTCTTTTTTGGAGGCCGTGTTAAGAAGACCACCCATTTCGATAATTAGCGATAAAATACCTGACAAAAACCACGTGTAGAACAAGAGTTGTCATATTGTCCGTTTGCGGCTAGAAAAATGATAACGGCGATTAAAGCGGAAGAAAAAAGAGAAGAGATAATTTTTTTAGTTAAGCAAGATATTTTTTTTCCCGAAACAAAGCCGCGGATTGTTCACGCCCGACTAAGACATCATTGGTCAAGTGGTGATCACGTGACGCACGAAGGAGGAGGAAAGATACCCGACTAAGACCTCATTGGTCGAGTGGTGATCACGTGACGCACGAAGGAGGCTGTCGACGCTTCATCCAGAGTATAAGTATGAGAAGCTGCTACGAAGAAGTGGGGAGGGCAGTTCACGCCCTCTGAAGTATGGTGAGAAAGTGGGGAGGAGGAAAGGTTCCCAAAATGGAAAAGAGTGGAAAACCCTAACCAGAAATAAAAGAGGTGGATATGTATTTAGAATTATCGAGAACCCCCCCCGACGCCGACAGTTTTGGTCGGCGTCAATAAAAGCGAGGCCCCAACAGGCAGAAATCAGAGTTTGGGCTCCAGCGGAGAGTTGATTTTCAAGAGTTGAAGCCGCCTCGCAGATAGCTGACCAAGATTCACGCAAATTCCGGATTCCTCTTCAACCCAAGAACAATTATTTTGAAGAGCGACTTAGATCCAGACGACCGAAATAAGTTTTTTTTCTCGACTTTCGTCCAAAGACACACCGAAACGCCAATTTCTTAGAGAGCAAACAACTTGAAGCGTTAAAACTCGCCTAACGGAAAACGACGTGTCACAATCCATAGAACGGGTCGGGAGATAGATGCAGTCCTATGTATCGAACAACTAGACATAAAGTTTGTTACCCTTTTCTTTGATACTTTGAACTTTTTGAGTTTTCATTTTCTTTTCTTTTATGCATATTTGTGTAGTATCACCCCTGTTGAACTCAGTTTGCATTACGGCCCCAACCACTGTTTGATCTCGTCTGTCTAAGATCAATTCACAACGTGGGTAGGCAGACTGGAGATCAATGCAGTTACCTTGGTAACCAGGCGTTGGAAGCGAGTTGGGAACGACGAGGCTGATATCAAATCTAACCAGATTCCCACCCGAATGACCAAAAGGTTAGAACGTCACATTTGGGTGCCGCGACCGATACCAAGCCAGATGGTCGTCACAGGACGAGACAACACGACTGACGCGACAGGCGGACGTCACGTTTGGAGCAGCGACACCCGAACGGAGCAGCGAGGAGCGAACAGCTGGCGCCGCGGCGAGGACGTCACAATTGGTGCTGTTTGGGGACGTCACAACTGGCGCCGTGGTAGATCAGGATAGAACGTCACAGTCGGCGCTGCGACCGGGGGGCGACGTCACAACAAACATATGTTTATATGGACATTTGTCCTTGTTTTGGTCTGAGGAACCCACCGGCAAAATTTGTAAATGTATTTTGATACACCTATATATATATATATATATATATATATATATATATATATATATTCATACACGTTTCATTAAATAATATAGACAAGTGTTGTCTATTTATTTTATGTAATTTTTTTCGTAACATCTGATAAATTTAATAACATTATCGTTGAACGAAGAAAGAAATTCACAATATTGATCCATATGTTTTTAATACAATCTGAGCTTTCGGCTTACATAAGCCATTATCAAAGATGTCAGTTACAACATATTAAGCAATATACGGACAAGACAGTGATGATTTCTAAGCAACGATAAACACGTGCATATAAGACGCTAGAAGCGACAATCGCACCGCATCTCATGACGTCATACATGACCACACGAGAGTGAATTGGAGATGTATGAAGTATAGGAAGCCGTTGGTATAAACCAATGGCTTCTGTTACCAATTATAGACATTTAAGAATATTTGTAGAGATGCCATAATTGATATTTGTAGAGATGCCATGTTTGATTTTGTTTAAGTTGGGTTTCAACTGTTTGATGTATAATGCTTCAAGGATTTTTAGTTTTTGTTTATTGTTTTCATGTCGAAGTATAATTGTGTTTTCGACAAGAATTTTACGGAATTGTGTGTGCGGGGCAGGCACGTTGTTTTAAATAAAATGTTAGTTTTCATTAAAATGTAGTGTATATCGTGAAAAATGACCAACATATATATATATATATATATATAAATATTAAATCCTAAAATATATATAAAAAATTAGACAATACCATGTATAAATAATTACAACATACAACACAAAATCTATTAAATTAATTTCATAAACGTATAAAACTATAGGATTAAAAATACAACCCACTCATACAATCATATCTAAGCAACCCTTTAAGAAACCATCAACGAAAAAAAGACAAATAAACAACAAAAAGGACTCTAACAATCTAACAACAATCATTATGTTTTAACAAATAGGAATAAAAACAACAGAGCCTGGGCAAAAGGCCATTTTAGCCAGAAAAAAATCTCCTAACCCAACCTTACACAACTCCCAAAATTTTACATATAATAAACATTCATACTTTCATCAGAGAACTCTTGATAAGTAAAGAAAAAGACCCAAATTACATCATCATTTCCGACCTAGAAATGAATAAAACATTTCTAAAGTTAGTTATTCTAATCATCGCTTGGGAATGAAACTGTACTCTAAATTTTAAGTTTTCTGTGTCGCGATGGAATCATATTTATAAAAAATAATTATAAAAATATTATATATATGTATATATATATATATATATATATAGTAGATACGTAATTATATATACATACATACCCGAATATAGTCACAAATGTTTTTATGCATGTATACTGTATATACGTGGTATAATATTAACTGACACACACTCATACTCACACAAACACACTAAATATATATCACTGTTAATAACACTTTCTTGAATTATACCCTTTAAAATGAAATTGCACGGATGTGGGGCGTGCGATTCGCGTTGGGAAACGCTATTAAGAAAAAAGTGGAAATGACAAAACAACAAATGGAGATAAGGCGTTATTGAGATGAGTAAAATAGCTTTTATTTCCCCGTGATTTACAGAGTTCGGTCGTTTGCTCGTTCAGGGGTATTGTCTTTAAACTTGGGAGACTGAGTGTTCCTTCTGTGTGTAATCCAAGGTAGACACGTGAAAAATAAACACGCCTATGTAGTCTAGTGGAATAGACTCGTCGTGGGGGAAATATTCCGCGAGTTATCGCATTATATTAGTTGTGAGTCTCTGCTGCTAATGATTTCATCGCTAACCGAAGGCATAGCTGCAGTTGGAAGTGCCTTGGTGTCGCTCGTGATCTCCTGGTTAAGCTTGCCTGCCGTGGGGGTCCATCGCTAATAGTCGGTACGTGAGTGAAATTAGCGTTGGTTTCTAGTTAGTCAACGGTTCATAAACGGTTGCGTTGAAAAGCGCGTGAACTTTTACTGAATGGTTAGACAAGATATTTTATGACCCTGGAACTTACGGACAGTTTTCCAGAAATAGGTTCGCGAAGCCAGGACTAAATGAAAATAATTTTTTGTTAATTAAATGTTCTAACTGCAGTTAGATTATCTCACGGTAAGCTCCCTTTGAAACCTCTAAAATATACAGAAGAACGTTATCCTGTCAGCGTTTGATAATCCGTTTTGCCTAAATCAGTTACATTTAAGCTCCATATCAAGGAAACAGGCCGTATTTTATTCCTAATCAATTTAATCTTTTGTTCTCTATCTTAAAACTAATCTCCTTTATTTTGCTTGCTTTCGATTTGAAGAGAAAGGTAATTATTCTTTTTTTTTTTTTACAGTGATGTTTACCCTATACAAGGCCCGGTCGCCACCAGAAGTAAAGAGTTATAGAGTAAGTGACACAACGTATGCAGATATGTGTGGAATAAAAAGTTAAACCTAGAGAAAAATAGGTTAAGATTTTAGTAATTGGGGAAGCAACCTCTTGGGAGTCGCTTCCACAAGGCAGTTTTTAGTGAAACTTACATCTCACCAAGAGATTACGAAATGAATGGGTGTGGTTCGCTACAATGTTCAGGGCATGACGGGGTTTTAGCCGTGAAGGGAAGGACTGTTGGAACTAAGGAGTGGAGTTCATCTGAACACTCTCAATGGAATTGGCAATAGAGCAGCTGGAGGCATGCGACGTCTCGTCTGCAAGAAAGGGGTTGAAGAGTGGGAAATAATTAATCCCCTACAAAGACGAAGAGACGATTTTGGATTCTATCGAGAGTGAAAAGTGAAAACTGGGCCTATCTATAGCAGCAGTAATTCATTTTCAGCCTGATCTGACTCTTGTAAACCTAGAGGATATCAGAACGAATGGGGTACTTGCTAGAGCCGTAGAGAATCGACCATGTTCCCAGCATCTTTTAAGATGGATCGCATGTACAATTTCCACTTGAGGTCTGGGCTTACTTTAAGTCCCATAAAGGAGCTGAAGGCGCGGGCCTCCCTGAGGGAACATTCGTCCATGACAGTTCGTGAAATGAGCTGTAGAAGTCGAAAAGTAAGCACTTTCTTTTGAGTTAAAAGATTGGAGTTCCGACAGCGTACGACAAGTGTTTCCACTTTAAAGCCGACGTTATTCAATTACTTTTAAACAAGGAGTGCCAAAATTGCTGAATTAATAATGGCTGGATGAATTGCAGACCATTCTATACATTTATAATACTTAAAAAATATATAAATAAATTGTTTATTTAATACAATATATCAACATATTAAAAAAAGCCAAATTTTTAAGAAAAAAAAAATTATCCACCTATTTACATACATAAACACTTCGTCGTTTAATTATTTATAAATAAGTAAAATATTAAATTGAAAATGAAAAAAATAAAAGAATACACCAGCAGGGTTACTCAGCTTTGCCCGTGTACTATATTGAAAAATTATGGGCACGTGACCTAATGGTTAGAGCATTCGCTTTCTGAGCGTGAGACTATGGTTCGAATCTCACCATGGTCGATTTTTCAGGAAGCTAACTTCATGATGTTATCAATTTGGAGGAGGCGATCCCAGCGTACGTCACCTTTGGAAAATGACTGAAAAAACATCACGCAGGTTAACCCAAGCCTTGTGAGAGAAATTGTATAGAGAGAACATTTGGGGAGCCGTCGATAAATGTGTTAGCACGAAGTCACATGACATCGTGACCGAGGTTTTGAGTGTGCTGGTCTTGTTCAGACGATTAATCACGCTAGATAACGCGCTCTCTCCCAGAAACTGTAACTAAGGTCTGCTCAGCATAGTTGCTGTATAAACAACAGGTGAGCTCTGTCGGTGTTCAAAAAAGACAAATGTGATTGAGCAGGCGTTTACAGCAGGAATTACCTTGCCGCCCTAGTAGACGGGCACCTTGGATTCGAGTAGCCATCTATCCGTATCAAAATAGCACCAGAATTATAGACATTTATAAAAAAAATCGTCTGCTATTAAGTTTAACTTTCTGAGTTAGTCCGATATAATGCACGGTTTGGTTTGGTTTGGTTCGTTTTACGGCATATCAACCTTAATGGGTTATTTAATGCCGACAACATTTTTTTTTCCTGGTAATATTTTGTTTTGTCAAAAATCTATTTCTGGTAATATGTTTTTCCTCAAAAATCTATAGCTGGTAATATTATTTTAAAAATGTATTGCTGGTAATATTTTGTTTCAAAAATATATTGCTGGTATTAGTTTTTTTTTTTTTCTTCAAAAATTTATCTCTGGTAATAATCTTCTACAAACCAATTCTGGGATCAAAATCCATTTCTACACCTTCACAATGCATTTTACTTCACTTTCAGAGTCAACTATTTGGCCATAGTTGGGACCCTAACAGGTGCTACCACCCCGGGTCAGGGTGGACCTGGGAACACCAGCAATTAAGAAGTGGTTCCACGCTCCTCAAAACCTCCTGATCAGAGGCCTTGCTGCTGGATGTAGTTTATTGTCATGCCCTGGACGGTGTAATACACGGGTAACGCCGAGTATCCCTACTATATAGGATCTAGCAGAATATTTGTTTTAAAATTCCATGCCCATTCTGGATATATGTAGTCATGGCTCTCCACGGATTCATTTTCTTTATTCGCTGTAAATTACTTCAAGATCTTGAGAAATATAGAGGAGAGGTTTTCCGTTGTTCTCTACGATTTTGAATTCAGAATATTCATTCTCCAAGGCTGGTTGCCACTCAAGTCAAAAATAAATCTCGGTTTTTGTAGCTATTCAAACTTTTGTAGAATGAGAAACGCGTTCATCAGTGGCTAAATATAAGATGTGCATGTAGTGTAATTGATATCAGCGCTGAAAGAAACATTTGGCGAGCCGAGAACAAATTCTGTTGCGCTCACTTTCACACTAATATTCCTGGTAAAGGCATGAAAAGCATTGTAGATTAGGGATCCCTAAGAGTAGGAAACCTTTGAATGACAACCTCTGAAGAAGTGAACAGGAAGTCAACTCGAAACCACCACACTATTTTTCCCAAGAATGCATAGCAATTAACAGATAATAAAAAAAAAGAATCTGTAAAGTAGCGTGATCACCTACGTCCTGAACGAGTATGATATCAAAAGTGCAAAAGTGAGTGCAATAAATTAAAACGGGACTTGAACTTGGTTTGCTGAATACAATTTGCACGTCGATGTCTATTACGCTTCTAAAGTACCACCCCGCAAAAAAGCATTCCTTTCTCCATTATATTCTGGTAATCTTTACATAAACAAATAAACATTTAAAAAAGAAAAGAGGAAATCTATTCCTCCACTCTAAAAATATCCTTAAAATTTTACGATATTTCCTGGGAGATAAGGAGGGCCAATGCAGAAAAAAAAATACTATAATTGAAATTTCACCGTGAGATCACACGCCAATGTTGAAATGTTCTTCAAATTATTATCTCCCTTGTTTAATAAAATTAACACCTCCTGATAATTATCTTCCTTTTCTCTGTGACACATATGAACTGACATGCAAGCATGGAGAAAAAGGGATTCTATTTTTCTTTTTTTCTTTTTTTGCTGATAATGGCCTTATCATTTAACAAGTCTCGTTGCTAACATGAGTTTGTTCGTTGTCATTGGCGGAAGATAATCTTCGTATGGCTTTGGGTGGATTTTCTTTTATAAATAAGTAAATATTTGTACATTTTACTCACGCATATTTACACCAAGAATATGTAACTGACAAATGAAGAAGAAAAAAAAGATAAAAACCAAGAACATTTAAAGTGATAAATGATTTATAAATTAACTGGGCGCTTAACGTTATTAGAGGAGACGTAAATAAGACGGAAGAGTTTATTTGTATCCACATCCAAATGTGTGCATATATATATATATATATATATATATATATATATATATATATAAATATATATTTTATATGTTTCTTTTTTTATATGATGATGAATTTTCGTAATCAGAAAAAGAAATAAAATTTTTTTCTGGTGACGCCGTCTCATTAGTGAAACCTTTCAAGCAATAAGTTTTTTCAAATTTACAGGCATTTTTTTATATATATATATATATATATATATATATATATATATATATATATGTATGTCTGCTTTGTTTTGTATCTTAACTTATACAAGAACAATTTTGAGGAAATGGGTTAAATCCGGCAGATTTTTAATTTACTTGTTTAAACATTATTTTTTAAATGACTACTCATATTTGAGTCGATGCTGTTTTCATTTATTTATTAAACACCATGTTTATTTATGAATATTTCGAGAAATTTTGTTTGAAAAATATACGTCCTCTGGTAGGATTCGAACCTGCGTCCCCTGCGGGAAAACCGTGATTATATATGACTATTGGTCAAGCAAAGCCCGGATATTGCTTTTTGAGTAGGTCAGATCTAATGATGGTAGCAATAAAGAAATACAAAATTGTACTCATAAGTAGTGAAATTATACTCAACACACATTACGAAGAGCTTTATGCATGTAAAATGTGCGTGATCTTAAGTTTTCTTTTTATGTTTTACAAAAATGGATCAATGGAAGATGTCATGAAACCATTTCTGATCTTACGTCTCTGGTTGGGACCCGGAATGAAATCTGTATACAACAGAAACCGAAGGAAATAATAATAAGAAGATTAAATAAGATAATAATATCTAAAAAAAAAAATCCCTGCAGATTATAATGTATCTTTGATCTTAAAGCGGAAATCTCAAAAATGTGGCACATGAGAACATCAATAATTCCAGTTGTATTTGGAGCACTCGGATTGAATGGAAAAGTTTCCGAAATACTCACCGAAGCGTTTCCTGGTAGCCCATACCTTAAAGAATTACAAAAAATATACTCAAAAATACAGTTCACACATTTCAAAGAGCTTTATTGATGTAAAATGTATGTGTGATCTTACGTTTTACAAAAATGATTAGTCGAATATGTTATGAAGCCATTTCTAACCTAAGTCTTTTGTTAGAGTCGGAATGAAGTGTGTATACAACAGAAATAATAATAATAATAATAATAATAATAATAATAGATTTATCTATTAGCAAATTACGGCCATATCACGTTGAAACACCATTTCGTACAATCACTAAAGTTAAGCAACATCGAACCTGGTCAGTATCAAGATAGCTGTCTATTAAAGAATACCAGTTGCCGTAAACTTGGATGTGCTGGTGGGGGTAATGGATAATGGCTCGGAATTTTTAATCAAATAACCGTGTTCTAATTGCCGTTGGGTACGTTATATTCACTTACGTGCAAATATCCTTGGGGAAGGCATGAATCTGTTTCTCCCCACTCCCATGAGTTAATTACTAAGACTTGTATACCTAAACCATTATTATCAAAAAAAAATCTGGCTTTAATAACGAGCAAATGGTTGATGAACCGTAAAAAAAGCTAATCAAATCATGTAGTGAACGCAATTACATATTCTGTTCTTTTGATCCGAAAAATAATCTTGCTGTCTTTTGAATTTCCTGGTCGAAATTACTACAAGAAACAACGATAAAACACAACAACAACAACAACAACAAAAACAGCAACAACAAAAACAACAACAAAAAAAAAACAATAATAATAATAATAATAGTGTTAATATTTTTTTGTTTTTTAAAAAAAATGCTCAGTGGAAAATATCATGATGCCATTTCTGATCTTAGGAAAGAAATGAGTATACACTAGAAATCAAAGGAATATTATTATTATTATTATTATTATTATTATTATTAATAATAATAATAATAATAATAATAGTAATGTTAATCCCAATTTCTGGCTCTATCATCTCTCATCTATCCCTAAAATCATTGCTAAAACATTATCAACGTTTGTAAATAATCCCAATAAAATCCTGGAATGGATTATTGAAGGTATTACATACCTCATACCAAAAACAACTGAAACAGACGACCCGAAAAATTATAGACCGATAACATGTCTCTCCACAACGTATAAGTTGATCATGTCTGTCCTGACGAACCGTACTTACTCCTTTTTCGAAACAAACAGCATTCTTCCGATGGAACAGAAGGGATGCCGAAAAGGTTCATACTACTGATAAATAAACTACTGATAAATAAAATGATCCTGGAAAATTGCAGGAGAAGACGTAGAAATCTTAGCGCAGCGTGGATTGATTATCGTAAAGCCTTTGATAGTGTTCCACATTTTTGGATCCTTAAGACTGGAAATGTTCAAAGTCTCCCTTGTGGTATTAAATTTCCTTAAGCACAGCATGGGAATGTGGAACACCAAACTATACCCTAGTCACACCAGAGGCACCTCCATATCCAACCGACTAAATATCCGACGTGGAATCTCCCAAGGAGACCCTCTGTCACCCCTTCTGTTTTGTTTGTCCTTAATCCCCCTTACGCATGAACTGGAGAACAGTAGCTATGGTTACAAAATAAATAAGAAAATATTCAATCACCTGCTCTACATGGATGATCTCAAACTCATGCCAAAGATGACAATGGGTTGAAGAGCCTCCTCAATATTGTAAAATACTTCAGTGACGACATATGTATTGACTTCGGATTAGATAAATGTGCAAAAGTAACATTCCAGAAAGGTAGAATTACTTAAACACCCTTAATAGATTTAGATTTTGTCACAAAGATTAGGGAACTGGAGCATGATGAAGGTTATAGGTACCTATGAATTAGCGAAGGAGATGTCATACAACACCCCCAAATGAAGGAGAAGGTAAGAAAGGAGTACTACAGGCGTGTACGTCTGGTACTAAATACCGAGTTAAACTTAAAAAAACAGAATATCAGCCATAATCACCATGGCTGTCCCTTTGGTGCAATACAGCGTTAATGTCCTTAACTGGGACATAGCTGAAATTAAGCGAATGAACGCCAGAACGAGAAAGCTTCTCACTTGCTATCGCATGCATCATCCAAAAGCTGATGTTGATCGACTGTATGTGTCCAGATCCGAAGGACGCAGAGGATTAGTTCAACTAGAACTGTTCTACTAAACTACAGCAATTGGCCTCCAAAGATACTTGGAAACTACAGAAGACTGGATAATTGTATGTGTCAATGAACATGAAAGTAGTAAACGTCTTTACTCCGTCATAAAGAAAGCCAACAAATTCAAAATGGAGCTTTAAATGGGCGCAGAAATACAAGTAAAGCACAATACACCGGCTGAAGATGCAAAATACTTAAAAAAGAAAGCAAAGGCAAATGCAGCCGACCAGATTCAGAAACAATGGCAAAATAAACCGCTTCATGGCCAATACTCTGCCCGTACCAAGCAAGCTGACGTAGACATAAACCCGTACCCATCAGTGGCTACCTAATGCAGGTTTGAAAGCTGAAACTGAAGGTTTTATTCTTGCTGCACAGGACCAATGCTTGTTAACTAGAAATTATCAAGCACATATACTAAAATATTGTGTTAGCTCAAAATGCAGATTCTGTGATAAATATCCAGAAACGATTGATCGTCTTGTATCAGGTTGCACGATATTGGCACCCACTGAATATAAAACCCGGCATGACAGAGTGGGCCAATATCTGCATTGGAAAATTTGCAACTTCTACGGGAAAGAAACTGGTATGAACACCACCCAGACCCGGTTACGGAAATAGGACCTGTTACAATTCTATGGGACTACACAATACACACTGACAGAACAATCAAAGCCAACCGCCCAGACATTGTTATTAAAGACCACAAACAAAAAAGTGTCTGCTTATTGATATGGCAGTCCCTGCAGACTGCAATATATCTTTGAAGATATTCAAAAAGCTGTCAAAATACAAGGACCTTGAAATAAAAATCTGAAAAATGTAGCACGTGGGAACTTCAACAATCCCTGTTGTAGTTGGAGCCCTAGGATTGGTTGGAAAAGATTCCAGTAGACTAATTGAAGGGATTCCTGGAAGTCCATGACTCAAAGAGATACAAAAAATTGTTCTCGCAAGTACAGCCGAGACTTTACGAAGGGCTTTATCTATGTAATTTTTTTTTTTTTGCAGTGGAAAGTGTCATGATGCCATTTCTAACCTTAGGTCCCTGGGCGGGACCCGGAAAGAAATGTGTGAACGCCAGATATCAAAGGAAATAATAATAATAATAATAATAATAATAATAATAATAATAATAATAATAATAAATGTTAATTTTTAAAGCATTAGGCATTTGCTAGTTTTGAAGTCTTCCTGTCTCTATTTGGCTTCATGCGGTACTAAATTAAGTGTAGTTAAATGTCAATAAAAATTGGAAAAATAAGAACTTGTGCGTGAGCTGATATTTAGACAATTTGAGAAAATTTCTAAAGAAGAAAAGGAATTTATTATAATTCAAATTACTTGGTTGGTGAGCTGAAAAATAACTCCATTGTATATTCACGTTTGCTAAATAAACGCAAATAACATAGGTCTGCAAATGACAAGCCTCAACATTTAATTTACATATTTTAATGGATTAATCTCCTTCAGTCATCGTCCCTCTCTTCTTTATTTTTTCTTAAAGAGGAGAGAATATTAATAGTTTGTTAGAGTTGAAGAATGGAACAGAGGTAGCATGTTACCACTGAAGTCCCGTTGAGGCTATCGCACAAACTGAATAATACAATGCAAAAAAGAAGAAGAAAATAAAGCAAATGTAATTCAGCTTTCATGGCGTATGGACTCTAACTTAAAAAAAAAAAAAAACAGATCACACTAGATATGTATCAACCACTCAAGTGTGAGCGTCACAATTTGGGACCTTGAAGAAGACTTGTTAAAGAAAAAATAATCTGTTAACGCGAGAAAAAGAAAGGCTAGACTTGTCTGGATTCGTTGAATCTGATTAAAAATGCTTGAAAAAAATGACACAGGTATTTCAGCTACATACTCAATAATTTATATAGTGAAAGTTAGGAATTCATTACTCATTTATGTTTAAGGCTTGTGACATGTGCTTTTCAACTTTCCTACTAAATAAGATAGAAATAAAAATGACATTTGTACTTATAACCAGAAAGAGACAATTGAATTGCCGAGAACAGATAATGAGAATTGTTTTTAATATTTCATTCCTGAGATGAGTGATTATCAATATTCCTGTGTTATTTACAACTACTGTTCGCATCATGGTTGATATAGACGTTATTATTAGCGGCACAACATTTCGACCAATTACCCTCTAGTCATCATCAGGTGTCCATTGATATCGCAATAATCAACAGATATCCCATATGAGCCAATTAATGTGCAACTGATGATAACCAGAAGGTACTTGACCGAAACGTTTCGTCTATAATAATGTTTGTATCAACGAACATGCGAACAATTGTTCAAAATAATACAAGAATATTGGCATGACGAGAATTTGACAATCACAGGACATATTGAAGGCAAGTGTGGGGAAGGGAAGCGGTGAATAATCTATATGACAGGCTTGTGAAAGATGTCAGAACAGAGATAGGGAGAGATAGTCAGGTAAAAAACAAAGGATAGGAAGTTGTAGAGAGCCTTGATCGCCCACGATCTGAAGGAAGATATGAAACGTGTGCTGATTTTTTTTTGTTTTCATTTAGTGTCAATTACTCTAGGTTTAGTCACACATTTCTTCCAAATTATTGTAAGTGACTCACCTATCATGTGAGATTGATCCTCACTAGGTGGCACTTGCAAAATTCGATATTAAGTAACCGAACAAGTGTTATCACGTAAAAATGAACCTAGATAACATAAGTAATGCCTGTAGGTCTGTTGCACTGAATTTGGGTTTTGTAACCTGATGGATAACGGCTAGCATTGAGGAATCGGAGAGCCGAGTTCAAATTCCAGTCGAATCCATTACATTCACTTACGTGCTAATACCCTTGGAAAAGGTATGAATTCTCTTCTTCTCCCCTCCAGCTATGGGTAAATAGCAGGAGAAACTGGATCCTATAGCCTTGGATGGCAACCTACTGCGGGGGAAAAAAACTCTGTCAGTCATGTATCGAAAGATACATGATCGTCTAAGCGTGAATTATGCATGGCACATAACTAACTGAACCTGATATATATGGAATAAAAGGTAAGTAGAGACATCAATTACAATATAACTGATAAAAAGTAATCGTAGTTGTTTCCTTATGAGCAAATACGCAGCATTCATCGAATACACAATGATATAGAAGTTTGTAAAATCTTTCTATTAAAAAAAGATCAGAAAAATAGATTGCTCTACTATTGAATTTTCCCGTATCGATGGCGGTTTCCTTGCTAACCTTTTGTTCGAAGTTGTATGGAATCTCAACACCTTGATTATGTCCTTATCTTAAGAGAATGGAAACGCCGAATTCAAACCAGTTTGAAAATGGGTACAGTTTGTGCTACACACCTCACTGCTGTATAGTTGGCCACTCGTATTCAAGGATACCTATCTACTAGGGCGTCTAGCCAATTCCTATTCCTCAGGCACATTTGTGTTTGTTTTACGCCCACAGAGCCCACCTATGGTCTATATTGCAACTATGTTGAGCAGACCTTAGTTTACAGTTTCTGTTAAAGAGCGTGTTATCTAGCGTGATTAAAATTTTGAACAAGGCCAGTACGCTCAAGCCCTCGGCCACGATGAGTCGTAACATCGTGCTAGTACGGCTACCGTCAATCCAATCTCACTCACAAGGCTTGGGTCAACCGGTGGTATGGTTTCCAAGCCCATTCCAAAGGTGCCGCACGCTGGGATCGATCCCTCCAGTTCGATAACATCAGGAAGTCCTGACAAATGGACCATGGCGAGATTTGAATGCGGGTCTCATGGTTAAAATGCGAACTCGGCCATCGTTAGTTACAGGACTCGGAACGTTATTTGAATAAAGAAATTGTGTCCGTTGATGCTTTTTAATTAGCTGCATTAAAACATTTTATAGGATTCAGAAGAATAATTGCAAATAATTCACAAATTCAGTAATTGTAGCATTTACAGCAAATATATTCGATTTTAGAGGGTTTTTCTGCTTTTTTATATATTCCGTTTAGGTAGATTAGATTTATTAATAGATAAATTACATTTCATACTACAGTTGGAATCCGAATCGTAAGGCTCTGGTGAGATGTTCAAAAACCAATTGGCATCTGATTTAAAATTACCGGACCATAAGTGATGGATTATAAATTTATATCATTTACTCAAGATCTCTTAACTTTTTTATATTTAAAGGGAAACTAAAATTGCGCTAAGGTTTAGGTTAAGGCAAAAGTAAGAGAAAAAAGAAGTAAAGTTTATTTACCCATCCGTTAATACATTAAAAATATAATTTCACCCCCCGCCCCTGCCTTCCATTAGAATGTCTGACGCTCAACTTCTCGAGAGCACCTCTCTGCGGCTGCTTGGTCTCACGTTGACTGCTGACCCTAGATGGAACAAATACATTGAGTCAATTGCTTCGTCCACCGCAAGGAAAGTTGGCTCTCTGTGCCGCGCCAGGAAATTTTTCTCCCTGGAACCGATCCTCCAGATCTACAAATCAACAATTCGCCCTTGCATGGAGTATTGCTGCTATATATGGTCTGGTGCCCCTTCTGTTTGCCTCGGGGTTCTTGATAGCCTCCAGAGGCGGATATGCAATATAATTGGCCCTGTTCTGGCATCTCGTCTACAGTCACTCTCTCACAGACGCGCTGTCACCTCTCTCTGTCCTTTTACAAATACTTTCATGGCAATTGCTCCGAGGAGCTGCATTCGCTGGTTCCCAGTCTTCATGAGTTCAAGCGCCCTTCGAGGCTGACATCCCGCTCTCACCCTTTCACTGTCGAAACTATTAAATGTAGCCGTCTCTTCTACTCCAATAGCTTCATATCTCGCACCTCTCGCCTGTGGAACTCCCTTCTCTATTCCAGTTTCCCTATAATCTCCAACTATTCAAATGTAATGTCAATCGACATCTCCAGTTGCCTTGATCTATCCACTATCCTTCTCCTCATTTTTTCCTCTATCACTCCTATCTGATCTTGCTCCAAATCTTCTGTAACCCCTTGCGTCCTAGTGGCTTCTCGCCTTGCTTGGGGTGAAACGCTTAAAAGTAAAAAAAAAAGCAATTGGTAACTGAATGTGAGAGAATATGAGAAAAACACTATTAAGTTAAGAGAACAATAAAAGAATAGGAATTAAGAAAACAGAAGTTACCGACTGTCATTGGATTTTAATTCAAATCAAATTTCACTGGGAAGTAAAAAAACAGGAAGAGAGTTAGCAGCAGTTAATAACAAAATTTAGGTTCTCTTTTTACATCAGCTGTCAATTTGAACTTATTGATTATTATCGAGAAGTGTTGGACAAAGTCCCAGCATTAGTATTGTTATATCAACATATATAATGCCAATTATGATGATTGTAAACCTTTCGGTCCCACTAGGGAATGCTGGGATCAAGACGGATCCAGTGGACAGTTTGAATAAACTGTTTACCACGTCTCATGTCGCCTTTGCGTTGCCTCTACTTTCCAGCAGCCTGTCTCATATATCTTATCTATCCACTTCTGACATCATGTTCCACTAGGCTTAGGGTGGAAAGATATAAGTGCTGTAGAATTTCCAAAGGTTTTATTTAAGATATTATAGACATCATTTCGTTCATAGTTTACTTGAGCGGCCTTTCTGATTTTTATAGAATAAATTAAAATGAAAAGTAGAAACAAAAGGTTTTGTTTTTAAAAATCGAATTTAAAGGCCAGTATTAGAAAAAAAAATTAATTTCTAAGATTTAAAAGTTCAAATAGGCAGAAATATGTTTCTTTTTATTTTCAGTAAACAAGTAGAACTGCTTGTAATTCACGCAAAATATTCTGACTAAAACCAGACAATTATAGCAGTTACTTGACAGAGATATTCAGAAAGCTATTTGAGTAATCAGGAATAATTCATTTGCTACTTTCTAAGTATTAAAGAAAAATATTTTGTATGGTGTTCAAAACACCCCACGGTCCTATCGAAAGGTTAAGGTTGATCGTCACTTGTTTCTCAAAACAAAGCAGAAAATTGATTTCTGCATAACATTTTAGCATCCTGAGTAAGACGTTAAACTACATCCAGCAGCAAGGCCTCTGATCAGGACGTTTTGAGGAGCGTAGAACCACCTCTTAATTGCTGAAATTCCCAGGTCCACCCTGACCCGGGGTGGTAGCACCTGTTAAGGTCCCAGCTATGGGTAAATAGCTAACTATTACCAGCAATAATTTTTTGAAAAAATTATTACAAGCAATACAATTTTGAAGGAAATATATTACCAGAAATAGATTTTTGACAAAACAAAATATTACCAGCAACAAAAAATTTAGTCAGCATTAAATAACCCATTGAGGTTGATATTCCGTAAAACAAAATAAACCAAACCAATCTAAACCAAAGAATACATATTCTATTCATACGAAACTATCCTAAAAATGTTGTCGGCATTAAATAACCCATTGAGGTTGATATAAAACAAAATAAACAAAAATAAACCAAACCAATTCATACGAATCTATCCTAAAAACCAAATTAAATAACCCATTGAGGTTGATTTTAAAACAAATTCAATAAACCAAAGAATACATATTCTATTCATACGAAACTATCTAAAATGTTGTCGGCATTAAATAACCCATTGAGGTTGATATTCCGTAAAACAAAATAAACCAAACCAATCTAAACCAAAGAATACATATTCTATTCATACGAATCTATCCTAAAAATGTTGTTGGCATTAAATAACCCATTGAGGTTGATATGCCGTAAAACAAAATAAACCAAACCAATCTAAACCAAAGAATACATATTCTATTCATACGAATCTATCCTAAAAATGTTGTCGTCATTAAACAACCCATTGAGGATGATATGCCGTAAAACAAAATAAACCAAACCAATCTAAACCAAAGAATACATACTCAATTCATACGAATCTATCCTAAAAGTTGTCGGCATTAAATAATCCATTGAGGTTGATATGCCGTTAAACAAAATAAACCAAACCAATCAAATCCAAAGAATACATACTCTATTCATACCAATCAATCCTAAAAATGTTGTCGGCATTAAATAACCCATAGAGGTGGATATGCCATAAACAAAATAAACCAAACCAATCTAAACCAAAGAATACATATTCTATTCATACGAATCTATCCTAAAAATGTTGTCGGCATTAAATAACCCATTGAGGATGATATGCCGTAAAACAAAATAAACCAAACCAATCTAAACCAAAGAATACATACTCTATTCATACGAATCTATCCTAAAAATGTTGTCGGCATTAAATAACCCATTGAGGATGATATGCCGTAAAACAAAATAAATCAAACCAATCTAAACCAAAGAATACATATTCTATTCATACGAATCTATCCTAAAAATGCCGTAAAACGAATTAAACCAAACAATAACCTTTTATCTTTTAGTTTCTGCATTAAATTTCTTCGTTTCTAAACTTATCTCTAAAATAATTAGCATATTACTCGCTAGTTAACGCACACTAACGTACGAAAAATCCATCCTGGGTATGACGATAAACTCTAATCGGCAGGTTTTTAGGAACGTGGAAACACCTCTTAATTGCTGTTGCTTCCAGGTCCTCTCTGAGGTGGTAGCACCTGTTAGGGTATCGCCTATGGCAAAAAGTTAACCCCTGAAACAGTGGTCAAGACAATATGAAAATATATAAAATACATGTTATAGTAAAAATACCAGCAATAGTTTTTTATAGTAAAAAAAATATCCATCAATACATTTTGTAAAGAAAAATATTGCAGCAATGCTTTTTTGAAAAAAAAATTACAACTTATAGGATCCCACCTATATGCAAATTGTGAGCTCTCAAACTGGGATCAAAACATGAAAATATAAAAATAAATTAGAAAAATTACCAGAAATAATTTTTTAGGAAAAATAAAAAAAACTTATCAGAGCTCACACGAAAATAAAATTTCGGCATTAAATGACACATATACCGATAAATAAATTAAATGGCACATATTCCGATAAATAAAATAATGACACATATACCGATAAATAAATTAAATGATACATATACCGATAAATAAACCAAAACAAATGGTACGAAAAATGCTTACATTTTCACAAAGTGATAATCTTGTACCACAGAATTTTACGCATAACCAATCATCGAGATTGAAAATTCAGAAGAGTTATTTGATAAACTTTTAAAAGTATGGCGGGAAACATTATATGTGATGTGGGGGAAGATTTTTTATAGCTGACACTCTCCCCAGAGTGCAATTTAAGTCTTACGCTAAATCAGCAAATCATTACATAATGAGTTTTAAAAAGATGTGTCTAGAATGAATAAATAAAATACGTAATTGTAAAATAAAGGTAGAAGTTGGGAATATTTAGCATAATGAAACAATTTGCCATATTGTACTTTACTCTGTCCTATAATTCTTTCTGTTTCATTCTTTAAAATGCTTGTTAGCTTTTTAAATATCTTTTATTTGTTAAAGTGCGATTTCTTGTCTAATTGCGATTGTATAACTTCGTCTGTGTTTCGTCGAAACACGCTTTCTTTAAGTCGCTTAATTTGAATAAATATTTATTTTTTCATATTTTTTTGTTTATATTCTTTTTTCAAGGACGAGAGAAAATAGTAAAATATACAGAAATTCAAATAAATTGGGAAGTGTTGAATTTGTATTGTTGACATGTCAACCCCTGATGTTTTTTTTTGTTTGTTTGTTTGTTTTAACAACGGACTCAGATTTCATTTTGTTGGGAATGTAAGTAATTCATTAATTCGGAAATAGGTAAATATTAGTCGTTTATATTTGACTTTGTAATTATTTATTTGATTATGGAATAGGTAAATATGATAATCTATATTTGAGTATAAGCATTTACTTGGTCACCTCGACATGGTGTAATGGTTAGCAAGCTTGTCTTGCTAGAACAATTACAACTGAGTCGTGAGTTCGATCCTCACAGGATACCACATATTTTTGTGCCACATCAAAGCTACGCTTGAAAAATGTAGGGTACCTCGACATGGTGTAATGGTTAGCAAGCTTGTCTTGCTAGAAAAAGTACGACTGAGTTCGATCCTCACTGGGTGCCCCATACTCTCGGCCTTGTGCCACATCTAAGCTACGCTTGGAAAATCAATATAAGCGTTTACTTTGTTTGGGTATGGATAAATATTACAATACGACTATACTGATCTCGACCCCTTTCCAAATAATTCTTCATGCGTATGTCCCTTCAGGACGTTTGTGATCATGGCTCTCCACAATATCCTGTGTTTCGTAGCTCTAAATTTTTTTGTTTATTTCTCCTAAATATTGTTCTTCTATATATTTGGTCAAACTTCCTAAGTATGTTATACGTCGTTTTCCTCTGTCCCACATGGCTTCAAACTGTCCTGTGAATATCAAATTTTCCAAGCCCGCTTTCTTCATTATGCCTTCTGGAAATTACAACTGTCTCTTCCTGATGTTAAAAAAAATAATTTTCCTTTTTGTTTTCATTATCTCTAAAACTTCGTCGTTCAGTCCATGTCATCCTCAGTATCCTTCTGTAGAACAACATTTCAAAGCGAAGTAACAAGGCTTCAGAACAGTTCATGACGGATTGATTGTAATATAAATTTAACTTCCTTTTGTGTGTCAACTCCTTTCAGGACGAGATAAATCATGACTTTCAACTGCTTACTGTCTTCTTTTCTTCTAAGTAACTTTTGTCGCATTACTATCCCACGTTATCCCCCTGTTCTGTAATATATATATATATATATATATATATATATATATATATATATATATATATATATATATATATATAATTATTTATTTAAAATTATATATATATATATAACTATTTATTTAAAAATTATAACATAAATATAACATATTTATGCTATAATTTTAAATAAATAATTATAATCTCTCTACTGTATTGAGCACTCTTTTAAGAATAGTAATTGTTGGTTATTGGAATTTATTCCGTATACACCAATCATATACTTATATATATATATATATATATATATATATATATGAAGACAGATATCGTGTTACGGTTCAGTCCCCCTTTCTTTGTTTCTAACAGTTTTTCTGTCTCTTAATACTCTGCTTAGCTTTTGGAATGTACCTTTGGCTATCCCAATGCACCGTCAGGCTTCAGTGCCTCACTTTTTCTGTTAAAATAATTCCTAGATATTTAAATTTTTGCACTTATTTAATTTTGATACCTCCAATTTGCAATCTGC
>CAHIKZ030000280.1:1230000-1395000 GCA_903632075.3 Acanthosepion pharaonis
TGCTGTAAATCGTATACAGTTTCAAACTCTAAAAACACTGATTTAAATAATTATTCATTTAGCTCATTTAATACAACGATGATTTATTTTTAGTCTGTGTATCCAGCTGGAATAATTGGAAATAGACGACTACCAAACGGTGAGGTCCGTTTGAATTTATTAACGAAGAACTTAGTCATAACGTCACTGATGAAGTTCTCAGTATGACAAGGAAAACGACAGAAAAACTTATGATCGGGAGATTGAAGGTTTTGAGAAGCTGTACTTGTTGTAAGTGTTGTTGTTCCCAGGTCTACCCTGACCCGAGGATGTAGTATCTGTTAGGGTCCCAGCTAGGGAAAAATAGTGAACCCCCCCCCCCAACCAAAAACAAAACACTATGAAAGTATGAAAATTCATTTTTATATAAAACAAATTACCAACAAGACATATTTATAGTATAATTGCTAACAATACATTTTATAGCAAAATAACTAACAATACATTTTATCTGTAGCTGAAGGCATACAATTGCGTTCAAAATATATTTAGTTGAAGCCAAACAAATGTTTTAAAAATATTTAGATTTCGACATTAAATAACCCATAGATGTGATATGTCGCTAAACAAAATCAACCAACCAACGTCACTGATAATAAAACTCAAAATGACGTCATTATTAATGATTCAAAGAAATTCTATTACTTCAGAATATTTAGTTTAGTAAGCTTAGTCTGGCATAAGGCACAAACAAGTGTGAGTTCATGGTTTGGTTTGATTTGATTTATTTTACGGCATATCAACCACAATGGTTTATTTAATGCTTTTTTTTTTTACTGGTAATATTTTCCTTTAAAAAATTGCTTGTAATATTTTTTTTTCAAAAATGTATTGCTGGTAATAATTTTTTTACTAAGTATTTCTATGTATTAAAACATATTTTTAAAATTTCATAGTGTTTGACCCCAGTTTGTAGGTTAACTAGTTGCCCATAGCTGGGACCCTAACAGGTGCTACCTCCACGGATCAAGGTGGACCTGGGAAAACCATCAATTAAGAGGTGGTTCCACGCTGCTCAAAACCTCCTAATCAGAAGCCTTGCTGTTGGACGTAGTTTATCGTCTTACCCATGACGTAGATGTAGTTTATCGTCATACCAGGACGGGTGCGTTCTTGAGGATCGAAACTAATATGCTACATAATGTTCTAACTTAGTGTTTCTTAAACTAAGACGGCGTAATTTATTTTCGCATCTTTAAACAGCAAATCCACAATACCTCCTCTATTCACTCAATTTGATGTCCTTACTTACTCAGCTGATAAGGCTGAATGCTTTACTCAGAAATTCTCATCCAATTCAACACTCGACTCATCCGGAATAGCAACATCTGATGTTCCCTCTAGTACTGAGGCTCTATTGAGTGAGATGAGCATAACGCCGCCGATGGTATTGAACATCATCTCTAAATTAGTCTCTCATAAAGCAAGTGCTGTTGACGGGATACCACCCGTAGTCCTAAAGATACGTACTCCTGAGCTTGCTCCAGTTCTCTCCAAACTATATAACTATTGCCTCACTGATCTCTAGATTTTCAGCCCTGTTGGAATTCCTCACTTGTTGTCCCTGTTTTTAAGAACTTTGGAGACTCTTCTTATCCTTCTAACTACTCTCCTACGAGTCTCCTACCACTTTTCGGCAAAGTCTTCGAGGTCTTTAATTAACGCCAAAGTGGTTTAGAACCTTACATCCCATGATCTACTCTCTAACAAACAATATGGTTTCCGCTTTGTCCGGTCTGCCACTGACGTGCTCACGGCCATAACTGAATTTGTATACCAAACTCTTGATAATAATGGCGAAGCTCGAGCTGTGGCCCTATCTCTAAGGTGTTTCATAGGGTTTGGTATGACGGCCTTCTTCGTAAGCTTCAGGGATACGGTATTACAAGACGATTAGTTGATTTAATACAATAATTCCTGTCAAACAGTGAAATGAAGGTTGTCCTAAACGGGTTCTCTCGTTCCTTTCATACAAAAGCTGGTGTTCCACAAGGATCTATCCTGGGTCCTACATTTTTTTCTGATCTTAAACAACGATCGTCCTGACGTCATCAGTCCCCAAGCAAGCATCTACGCAGACGACACTACCATTTACTCTCGTATCAATAGTAAATTCGGAATGTCTGACAAAGGTAACCTGGCCGTTGGTTTCGAAAAGGACCACCAATCTGTATTTGACTGGGAAAGGAATGGGTTGTAAACTTTAATGCCTCCAAAACGAAACTGATTTCATTTACCCGCCATAGAGAACACTCCCTGCCTCCTATCAGTATGGCTGATGCTCAACTCAGCCTTCTTGATCTCATTTTTCCACTGACCTGAGGTGGAGCAACTACGTTGAATCAATAGCATCATCTGCCGCAAAGAAATTTAGTTCTCTGTGTCGTACCAGAAGGTTTTTCTCGCATGAGTCCATTCTTCAAATCTACAAAGCTGCCATTCAATCTTGCATTGAATACATTGCCATATATGGGCTGGTGCACCCGCTGTTCATCTAGCGGTCATAGACCAAATCCAGTATCCTCCTTAAAAATTCAAACCTTTTGAACACTGATTGAACCAGTCCTACTGTAAAGATCAGAAACTTGGACATTATCTCTTCGTCTTGAAAGACGACTGGATGGAACATATACAAATCTACTTAGAAAAATCAAGAGCAACATTTGGAGATCTCATGCAACGCTTAACACAATCAACGGAGAACTGAGATCAATCTCTCTTAAGCTCAAACAAAAGTGATTGCAGCCTGCCGGCCACTGCCACCGAGCAGACAGGAAAATCATCTCATCTTTATTCCTATGGCATCCTTCTGGAAGTGTCTTCTTACGAAAATTGACTTTCCTAGACATCATAGCTCGGGACGAAGTTTCATACACAGATGTCCTCAAGGACACATGACACAGTAGATAAGTTAGATCCAGTGACAGGACCCAAAGAGTATGAGTTCAATTAGAACTTGGAGAGGGGAATTAACAGGAGATAACTGATAACTGACATCCATTAAAACATGGCACATGGAACTAGAACAGTCTACCCCAGTGAGCGAAATAAAGGGTTCAGTTCGACATTCCAACCAGCTAAAGAAGGTCGGAGCGTACATAAATTATATGTAATAAATATGGCGACAAAGATGAGGACAATAGTCCGAATAATGTAAATAGTGGACATCATACCTCATCTCAGAAATATAGACAAATACATTTTACATCCAAAGAAAAAAAAACTGAAACTATCTCCTTCCCTGCAAATGAAACTACCTTAGTTTTCTTTGGAGCAGGTTAGGAGTTTTTCCAGTACATGGATTGTCTCTTTGTCTCTGACTCAAAGTGATAAGCACAACACTCATACTCGGTTAAGAAACGTTCAAGGAAACCAAAAGAATCTGAGTCAAACAATATTTGATTTTCCTGTGATGTGCGCTTTTGATTGTTACAGTTTTTTGTGTATATGTATGACTGTATATAACTAGTGAGCGAGTCAAAATGACTCAACTTCCTTTATAGTCTACCAATAGAAGGTTAACCAATCAGAAGCCGCAGAACATTGTATCCGTCGTGTATAAAGGCGGCCATTTTTGTTTACCCTATCCGAATGACCAGTGCCAACTTGTCAGGCGAATATGACAGAAGGAAGTACTATGCTCTGCTACGATATCCACTGAGAACCTGAACTACGTTTTCCTACTGTCTCCGAAATATTCACTGCTAACCTCTGGATTCTATACTCGAAGGCGACCGTCATGAATTTGTAACATTGATCAAATGTCAGAAGACGTGGCCCCCACCGAGCAGAGCATTGGCGATTTATAGTCAGTTGCCCGTCATCAATACCCATGTGGTGAATACGACAAATGTTTCTCCAGTAGTTGCATCCCGTCCAGAATTTGGATCATCTTCAGGGCTTTCTTTTCACCCACCTAAATTAACTGCCCACATTTGCACTGTTGACGAAGCTGGAGCGTTATCCGCTATTCTAACAATCATATCAGCATGAATGTCCTTTGGGTCTAAACGCTTTTTCTGCAGGCACTTCGTAACGCCACGATGCCAAAATCCCCCCATTTTCAAGAGAAGTCGCTACTAGTTACTTTTTAAGGTTTTTGAACAGCCAGATGTCAGTTTACCTGGAAATAAACAAATATATTAAAAATATTAAAAGATATTAGTAAGAAGAGTTGAAATTATTACATGCAAAATTTCACAGCGCTAGCAACACTCGTTCAAAGTCAGCCTATGAACGTTTCAGCACAACCTCGTACATGGAAAGAAACTATTGGGTTATTAATGAGTTGAAGTTAAAACATGCAGGATTTCACAGCTCTAGCATCACTGCTTCGTAGTCAGCCTATAAATTTTTCAGCCAGCCGTTGCACATGGAAAGAAAAAACGCAGTTATCAATGAGTTGAAATTAAAACATGCAGGATTTTACAGTTCTAGCATCAGTCCTTTATAGTCAGCCTAGGAACATTTCAGCCTAACCTCGTACATAGAAAGAAGCTAAGCAGTTATTAATAAGAAAAGTTGAAATTAATGCATGCAAGATTTCATAGCTCTAGCATAGTCATTTCAGACTAATGAACTTTTCAGGCTACACTATTAGCTGCTAAAAAAACAATTTAACTTTCGAAATTCTATTAATTCTCTATTTTAAATGTTTGCTTGGCTTTAGTAGAAATCATTGTCATCCGAATGTAACATTATTTGTATATCGTTAGAATTTTACGTTTAATAATTAACGTTAGAAATGACAACGAAAATCATTTTTCATTCAGATCCATTTTGTCATTAACATATATGCTCGAGTATAGTGCATGTTTTTATGATCAGTTTTGTTACGCAAGAAATGGGTGGGGGCTCACTATACACAGGTAATTGTTTTTGATGACGTTAAAAACCATGCTTTTTCGAAGACCGGTTGCACAACAAACAGGTATGAATAGCTTCATTATTTTTCTGGAGTGCTTACATTATTTTTCTGGAGTGCTACACATCGTCTGCTTATACAGCAGTATATGTGATAATTAGAAAAAAGTCTCCTAAATAATTGTCTACTCGAGCTGTAGGAAATACACCGTATTTCTGAAATGTGTATGAATATCTAATATTCTGAGGTTCAGAAGATTAGCCATCATCTAAAATACCTCTTGATCAGAGGCCTTGCTTTCAGATACAGTTTATCGTCATACCCAGGACGCCTCACTGGGAGGGTCGTTAACCCTCTGCAGAGGTGCAATCGGCGTATTCTGAAACCCCAGCCGAAATATAGAGAGTTGAAAACATTTATTATTGGATTATTAGAATGAAGCAGGTGGGAGTGATTTAATAAGATCTTCGGAGGGTTGCACGTAAGTAACCCTTCAGCGATAATGGATTCGGTGGCGCCAAAAAAGAAATGCAAGAGAAGAAATGTGAAAAAAAAATCTAATTTCGGTGCCTCTTCATTCGATCATGAAGTGTTTAAAAAAACGATTTAGCCATTAAGAGAAATCCAGGTGTCTCCTTATGAAAGGAGTTCAAACCTCAAAGTTTTCAGTGGCAATTATTTGCTCTGTGTGAACACGCGTGCTTGAAACTGGGAAATATGAATTCTCTCTCACTTCACACTTTCACTGATAAGAAGTCGGTCAATCTTCACTATCAAAAGCAATAAACACAATCAATTTAACTTGTGCTTTTTAACGACACGAGAAGGAACCTAGCTTCCGATGAAAATATATGTAATTCGGTTTTCAGCAAGTTACAGAGACTAGCCAACCCTAATATAGAAAACCGAGTAAACCAACGTGACGGCGCAACCAACTACGTTCACTTGCGAACAATGGTCAACAAATATCGTTTCGAGCTACTATGATACTCATTCGTCGTACAAAGTTGTTGGTAGAACGATGGACCTACCAGCCACATACCCAAACGTAGACGATATTGTAACAACGCCACATGAGTGGTAGTTGCCTCTATAAAAGCCAGCAACGTACTGTTTTATATTTCTGACTAGCAGCATGGCCCGGCGTTGCCCGTGCTTGATTCAAAAATCGTACGACTCATACAGCATTTGCTATCACTTGACTTAAAATATTTTTGCCCTTCCTTGCCTTTAAAGGAGTGCCCTTTGCCGTGCTGATGTTGCTACATGCCTTACTTCTTGCCTATCTCACACTGCGAATTTTTTCTAAGCTCTATACTAAACATTAAATCTGTTACGAAAAAAGAACTAAACAAAATGAACACAAAACGATCTGCTTTAAAAAAAGGACTCGTAACTGGAAGAACAACAAAAATAAATTAACTTTCGCATTTTGACTGTACACATGAGTTTCATTTGGACACCATGTGTATTTAAAGTAGTTATTATTTTTAGTTAGGAAGACTCCTGTATGTTTAGGTTCCATTTGTTTACTTTTTGTGTATCGTTCTCTGAAAAAAAAAAACGCT
This sequence comes from Acanthosepion pharaonis, assembly GCA_903632075.3. Lineage (NCBI taxonomy): Eukaryota > Metazoa > Mollusca > Cephalopoda > Sepiida > Sepiidae > Acanthosepion > Acanthosepion pharaonis. The sequence continues at coordinate 1,236,472 of CAHIKZ030000280.1, forward strand.
GAGTCACCGGAACTTAACGACATTCGGACGTTTGAGTAGCCGGCAGTAACTTCCGGCTGGGTGCGGTATACTTAACCGCGCTTTCAAATTGATTTCGTGCAAAAACAATTGTGTTTTTCCAATTCTTGGCGCTGTGAGAACCACTGCAGGGTAATTTTACGTAGTCCTGTGAAGTTTTGTTGAAATCGGTTGAAAAATATAAGAAATACGATCCCATATATAAACGTACAGACACACACACACACAAACTGCGTTTTATAATAAGTAAGATATAAACCCAATAACCGATGCCTTTGGATTGTCTGTATCTCTGCTCGATTCTGATTAGACGATTTAGCTTTTATTTTTATTGTGGGGATTGTATAATTGATAACATAAAAAAATTAAAAGAAATACACAATGAAAAAAAGAAGAATCTCCCAGGATGCTCCCTGACAGGAAGAACAAATCGCGTATGAGCGGAAAAAGGAAGGCTTCCTGGCACCAAAAACAAACGAGAGGAATCGCTCTTTTTTCTCTCTGAACTTTTAACGGGTAAACACGTGTCTTTTGCTCGGGAAAGCACTTCCCTTCAACACACCGTTGTTACTATGTAATAAAGTTTCTTAAATCTATTTCCAGTGTCACTGTCTTCGTATTTCCTTTAAATATTCTATTTCAGCAACGAAAAAATTCAACACGGATCTGGAGTTCAAACAAAATCACCAGAAACACCCAAAGAATTATACTTTTAAAAACTCAAAATATTCACAAACTTTCAAGTTAGCGCGTACACCCAAACATCTGTCAATATTATAGATACATTTTCTATGAATGGTTTGTGATAAATACTAATTAAAAATCACATGGGTATTATCTCCTATTAATGTGGTTTATCAAATTAATTAACGTTAGCAAAGTTAATTTATTTATTATTTCGATTCCTAGAGGTATTTACAAAGCTTCATTTCATACAGGTGTGGGTTATACATATATCTGTACACGAAATAACATTCGCACCTTCAAAGTTTTGTAAATTTCAAAATAAGTTTTTGCATAATTCGTTCCGTCCAGACGAATTAGAATAGCATTCTACTGGCTTACGGCCATTATCACGTTGAAACACCGTTTCTCTTACGATCACCGAAGTTAAGCAACGTCATGTCTGGTAAGTACCTAGATGGGTAACTGCTTACAAACACCAGCTTGGCTGTTCGGTTAGTGGATAATTACTCGGAATTGTCAAACAGAGAGCCGAATTCCAATTCCCGTTAGCCTCGTTATATTCACTTACGCGCAAATACCATTGGGAAAAGGTATGAATCCACCTCTTCTCCCCCAGCATTTGGGTTAATTAGTAAGACTATTGTTATATGAAAAGAAAAAAAAAATTCTTAAAATCTAGAACTATTTCTTGGCTTTAAATAACCTAGAAAGGTGTGATAAGCCGTAAAAAATGAATCAATTAACAAAACAGCATACTTCTGACAAAAGGGAAGAATAATAACCCAATCACATCGCTATATCTTATCTTTCACGAGGACTAAGCTTGAATCCTCGGAAAGAAAATAAAAGCAAATTTGGCAACAACCCAAAAATTACTCTTTCTCACCGCCATAATGTACTTTCCCTGTGTATTTTTTGTAAATACTTGCATGGTAATTATTCGGCTGAATTCTCTTTCACTGGGATTTCATTTTTAAAGTTGTTATTTTTATTCCTCGTCCCCAGACAAACTTCACATATGTGAACTAGTTCGGACTTCATGGAGACTTTGAGGTATTCCATTAGCTGTAGTAAGAATGGTAAGTAAGAAAAAGATGTTTTGGTATAAGGAATGTTGTGATATTTTTGGGTGAGTACTTGTGGCGAGATAAATTTAAGGTAAGACAACGTGAAGACTAATCTTCCACCATCACTCCTTTTGGCCTTGTGCCACATTTTTATATTTGCAAAATAAATATTACTCTCTGATATGGTATTTAGACTTTATAAATTTAAGCGCAGAACTAGATTGGCGGAAAGGTCTCATCAATTTGCAATTGAATTGGGTTGATATAGCTGTACGTTCTATGTTTATTTTATCGCTCTTCTGCTAACCAGTCAAATTTGATTTTTTAAAATTTTAATAGCAATGTTAGTCGTTATCTACAGTCTTCTTGGTTACTCTTCTATTCATCTCGTGCCTTGATAACGTTTGCGTTTTTTCTTGTTCCTTCTTATTAAGTAATCCCTTGTGTCTTAGTGGCTTTACTGCCTTGCTTAGAGTGAAATGATTAAAAAAAATTTCAATTGTCTGTTTTAACCTTTAATCAAATTATCGCTAAGATGGATTGTTAATACATCCATGGGTTGAAATCATTTTTTTTTTAAATTGTTATCAATTTTATACAGAATATTTTAGGTTGCTTTGTTGGTTTTTTTTATGGCATATCAACCTTAATGGGTTATTTAATGCCGACAAAGTTTTTATTGCTGGTAATATTTTCTTTCAAAATAAACTATAGTTGGAAATATTTTTTTCTAAAAATGTATTGCTGGTAATTTTTTTTTTTTAAGTATTTCTGGTATATATTAAAACCTATTTTTACACTTTCAAAGTGTTCTGACCCCAGTTTAGGTGTCAACTATTTGCCCATAGCTGGGATCCTGACAGGTGCTACCACCACGGGTCAGGGTGGGTCTGGGAACATCAGCAATTAAGAGGTGGTTCCACGCTCCTCAAAACGTCCTGATCAGTAGCCTTGCTGCTGGAAATAGTTTATCGTCTTACCCTGGACGCGGGTGTAGTTTATCGTCATACCCAGGACGGAGAATATTTTTAGGATACTCCTTTATTCTAACATGCCTCGATATGAATATTAATGTTGTGTTTCCTGCACAGATGTTCCTTGGGAAGGAGGAAGCAAAAAAGATTGCGTTGTGTCCAGGTTTAAAAGGTGAGAAAGGACATTCTAAAATCTGGTCTATATTTGGCGCTCTAACACTCCCAATGTTCATCAATGCGAAATTCGACAACCGCATTAATCATACAGTTTGGCGAATAATTCGGATTTGTTAACAAAAAAGTGATAATGATTCAAATAAAAATGATATGGTTTTCTGCAGGTCTGACTTGTGTTGTCAATGGTATTGTTGATGGTAATAATAATATTAGCCGTTTCCCTCCAAGGAAAAACTTGGCATTTACCGACCGAACTGCTAGTACTGCTTTCTCATAAAACATTTTATTTTAGAAAATCAGGTTTCTCAAGCCTAGTAGCTGCCATCGCTTTTTACAATAGTGATGGAATTTTCCTTCCTAAGCATTTTTATGAAGTAGTGTGAAATTTTAACATGATGATTGTGTCATTATTTTCTATTCGACTTACACGTGTACTTATGAAAATGCTGCTGTTGTTGGTTTTTCAAGTGATGTGGTTTCTGTTATTTGGTACAGTACTTTGATGGTTATAATTTAGCGCCTGTTCACAATGTTCAGAGATGGATGATTTTTGCCAAAACCCTGCTCTTTCCTATTACACCAAAAACACATAGAAAAATGATAGATAGATATACGTATATATAGCTGATAAAATAAAAAAAAACAAATTCCCAAATTTGCAAAAATTCTAGACAGAATGTGTCGATATTGTTTTGCCAAACATGTCTGAAAGAATTATTACTGCCGAAATACATACACGCACATACACACTCAAACAAACACACATACGCACGCACACACGCACACACAGATATATATATATATATATATATATGAAGAAATATAGTCTTAAGGTGTGCTATATTTATGGGATAAAGTGCTCAATATCAGAGATAGAAATATGTAAATATAAAGTGAACATTGTGGTCAACATTAATAACCGCGATAATCTGTTTACCTATACAATGCACCACTAACCTGTATATATATAAATAGCCGAGAAAATAACAGCACACGTGGCCTGACGATTTATATAGCATGAAACAGACTGTCGCCTCTAAGTGTTGACTCTATGTTCACTTTATATATATATATATATATATATATATATAAACCATTTTCCACGAGTAAAGAATGAAGATTAAGCATTCTAATTAAATTTCAACGCTAGATTTGTTATCTCATTATTAATTCAGACAGAAAGAAAAATTTATAAAATTGAGTGAACTTCAATATTTGCCGATCACATCCACACAGACACAACATACACATATATACACACAGATACACACACACGCAAACACACAAACACACACACATACATGCATACATATATATATATATATATATATATATATATATATATATATATTATGAATTAACTCATTTAAAATATGTTTTTTTTTTCGCTAAAAATACATCCCTACCCTACGTAAACATAACATCTTTTTTTGAACGTAACTAATACAACAAGAGTTGATAAAAATGAACACGCTACCACCCCTTGTCTGAAAGATTGGATTCCTCTGTATCCTTGGAAACAGTGAATTATGAATTTTTCTGTACCTTTAAAACTCAGTAAACTTAAAAAACAAATTACTCCAAAATTCGCTTGAAGATGAAATGGAACTAATGTTTTTAATTTGATTACAAAATTAAATTTGAAGCTTTTAGCTTCCATTTTTGAAACATGGTTATTACTGTGTAGCGAAAAAAAAAAACATATTTTAAATCAGTTAATTCATAATATTAATGCTCTGTAAATTTACATTGAGCTCTATTTTGTAAAAATAAAAATATCTGTAAGAACACGGGATTATATATATTACTGTTCTTTTTTATATATATATATATATATATATATATATATATATATATATATATATATATATATATATGTCGGCCATAAGAATTTATTTTTTCTAAATTTATTTAAGGAAGCCAACAGGGTTTGTGTTTCCAGTTTTCGAATAGATTGTTGCGCATCCGGATCAAAAGTGTGCACAAATTCATATGTTATTCTTTTAATATTTGCATACTTTAGATTATCTGGCTCATTATCAAAAACAATATGTGGGTATCGTAGACAAAGTCTCATTAACCATATCCTGGCATTTTCTGGAACATTACGCATTTCAAATTTAAGTATAAGTGAATCGCTTCAGTAATTTCAAGTGTGTAACGATTTCACAGAGATAATTTTCTGCGCAATTGAAATATTTAATGTCAAGACGAGATATCCCTATATATGGACAGCCGGACGAGAACAATCTAATTCCGTAGATTAAATAAAGGGTTAAGTTCGAAATTCTCGGGAGATTACATTGGCCAAAAGGACACTTGAAGAAAGCCGGAGGTTACAACAGCTGAATTTTGATAATAGCAATAAAAGGGCGTTCAAGCTAAGACGATAAACTACATCCGACAGCAAGGCCTCTGATAAGGAGTTTCGAGGAGCGTGGAACTTCCTTTTAATAGCTGGTGTTCCCAGTTACACACTGACCCCGGATGGTAGCACCTGTTAGGGGTACCAGCTATGAGCAAATAGTTAACTGGGGTCAAAATGTTTAAATATAGCCCTTTAAGACCCGCCAATCATTTTTGTAAACAATTATTACCAGCAATAAATTTTTGAAGAAAATATTATTACTAGAATCACATTATTACCAGTAATAATTTTTTGAAAAAATATTATCAATACATTTTTTGGAAAAAATATTACCAAAAATATATTTTGAAAATAAAATATTACCAGTAATAAAAATCTTGCCGGCATTAAATAACCCATTAAGTTTCAAATGCCGTAAAACAAGACAAAGAAAACAAACGCCATAAAGAGGAGGACATTTGTTCAAATAATTCCCGAAATTCATTTAGAAAGTTTTTTCTCTTTTTAACCTGAGTTATATTTGAATGAGTTTGACCATCTGGGATTGTGAGTTTTAAGAATTTAACCCTGAATGATTCTAATCTTTTAAGATTTCAGAATTCGAGATTATGGCATTTAAGATAACACCTTTTGTAATTACGATCTAAAGCTATCAGGAGAACAAGTATAAAAAATATGAATTAATATGACTGCTTTGAAAGTAAAAGGGGTCTGATTTCGTTTTGTGTTCTTTGTCAGGGTCAGTGATTAACAGAGAAATAAAGAATGCGCGATTGACAGGGAAAGAAGGAAGATATCACCCCATGATAAGAAGTTCTATCCATGTAAACAGTTCATAGGTAACAGCTGACAGAAATAACTGACTCTGCAATCGCTTGGGAGTACCAAGTGCTTTAATCTTGAATCTGCGGGTGTCGTAATTGATAATTTTGCTCGAATTGTTAATCGGCAAAGCAAGTTCCAGTTCTAAATGTGTTCTTTATATTCACTTACGCGGAAATATACTTGGACGAGGCATGAATCCACCTCTTCTCCCCCAGCTATGGGTTAATTATTAAAACATATCACTAAGTAATTATTATCTTAAAATAAAATTCTTACGATGTCAAAAACATATTCTGTCTTTAAATAAACTGAAAAGGTTTGATAAGCCGTAGAAAATGAATGATTTAATCAATCAATAACTGACTCTCCTCCAGTAGACTCTTGCATTTATTTTAGTCGATAGAATGTCAATGCCGGCTCAACATAGCAAACCTATTTTAAGTAAATAGTGATTTTCCAAGCGTAGATTGGGTGTGGCACAAGGCCGAAAGTAAGGGGCACCCAGTGAGGATCGAACTCACTACTCTTTTTTTCTTTTTTTTTTAAGTATTACGCCGCGAGCAAGGCGTGAAGCCACTAGGATGCAGGGGGTTGCAGAAGATTTGGAGCGAGATCAGATAGGAGAGATAGAAGAAAGGATGAGGAGAAGGATAGTGAAAAAGATCAAGGTAACTGGAGATGTCGATTGACATTACATTTGAATAGTTGGAGATTATAGCTCTCAGGGAAACAGTAATTGGGAAGGGTGTTCCACAGGCGAGAGGTGCGAGGTATGAAGCTATTGGAGTAGAAGAGACGGCTACATTTAAAAGTTTCTACGGTGTAAGGGTGGGATCGGGATACCAGCCCGTAACAGTTCCAGCGAAACAAGCTTTCTAACCATTACACCACCTCGAGGTGCCCAAACCTATTTTAAGTAAATATGCTTGGATGCTTCCCAAATAAATCACAATTTTAAAACTGTAAATAAATAAACATTTTTTAATCATTTTCTCATTGAATTATATTTTTATGACTGTAACCTTTTGGGATTGCGATTTTCGGCATTCAGATCTTTTGGGATTTCATCATTCAGAATTATGGCATACAAGATTATATCTTTGGAGATTATGATCCGAAACTGTCAGGGAAAAAATTATAAGAACTATGGATTGATAAAACCTGGATATAGCTGCTTTGGAGGTGAATTTGGCTCTGTCTGCTTTTTGTATAGTTTGTCCATCTCAGTGATTGACAGAGAGCGATAAAGTATTTGTGGAAAGCACATACTTGAAACAAAAAAAAGCCTATCAATCTGAAAAGGCCCTTGGGTAAGAACCGGTAGAAATAGCTGACATTAGTCTGAATGTAAACATTCATTGAATGAATCGGCTGAAATATATCCACAGCAAAAAGTTCAGATGTAGGTAATTAGAAATCTCTTTGAATTATATTAACTTAAGCCATCAAATTACATTAAATAAAATTAATAAAAATATTAATGGCGCAATTAATGGCACTCTTTAATCTCTGAAATCCGAAAGAACCATTAAAAGTATATTTGACACTTGTTAAATTTCATTTAAATAATACATTATACAGAGTGCGGCAGAAATACATCCTCCTTTTTATAGACTGACAAAAAGACCACAGTAACAGTTATTTGAAATATTATTTCCCTGTTGTTTAAACAAAGGGCTATAGTTCTTATTCATTCCATTTTAAAAACAACATCCTCCAAACGGTGGCCCCCTAATCACCAGGAACTTTTGTGAACGATTTGTAAAGTTTTCCATCACGCGGAAATTCGAGGTCTTCCAGGTAGGTTTCTTTTAAGGGCAGGACCTGTAGCTCTGAAATTTTCGACGCATAGTTGTGTCGATTTTCTATCCGGAACATCATCATTCCAACATAACATGAAATGACCATGAAAACCTTAATCTGATACAATTACAGATTCACCAGTTTAAAAAAAAAACAAAAAACGTTTCAACAGCAAACGCACGTGTGCACCGGCAAAAGACATGATGGTATCTGATACTATCTGAAAGGGAAATGGTAAGACATTAGCTAAATAAAAACGCGATCGCCACTTGTCTAAGTTCATTAGCACCATACAGGTGACAGTTTAAAACGTGGAAGGTATTTCTGCTGCATCTTGTATCATCAGATGTTTGTATTATCAAAGAATAGTATTAACGTTTGCAATATATATATATATATATATATATATATATATATATATATATATATATATATATATATATTAAATGACAGAAACTGATCGGAGGCTTATAAATAAATACTTAAGCTAATGAAAAATATGACGTGTTCATTTGCTAATTAACTTTTTACCTTTATCTTAAAACCGTTTCAAATCAATTTATTTCAACTAAATTACATTGCCATCATTAACGATTAGCGCTTAATTTTGGTAAGATTGTATCGCATTTTCAAGTAGTGAAATCTTCGGAAAGTTGGCGACCATGGCTCTTCACATCTTTTTGTCCTTTGTAATTCTAAGTAACTTTAGACTCTATCATCCCTCCTTATTCCCTTTCTGTCAACCACTTTATCTTTAGGAATGTTACTTGTTTCTCTCTTCTTTTATTGACTACAATATATCCTATGATTGTTCAATTCTCCAAGCCGGCTTTCCTCATTATGTGTCCCAAAAATTTCAACCGGCTTTCTGATTATACTTATCTGAAATCCGAAAGTGCAGCAGAAATACATTGTAAATATAAGTTTCCGTTGTTTTCATTTTCCTTAAAACTTCACCTTTCAATCCATGGAGGTTTTCGCATACTTTTCTAGAAATTAATTCCTGGCACTACTTGATCTGTAATGAAACTGTGTAGCATTCACTGTCAATCAGGGCTAAAGTTAGGACGTTTTCTTATAAAAGAATCTCGTAACTTTTTCACTTCTTCCAAATTAACATTTGGATTACTTGATATCCAGGTTGCCCACTTCTGGTGCCATAATGTACATTTTTGCTCTCTCCTTGGAACAAACTGTGCCAGGCAATGTTTTCATGGCATGCCCACTATAAGCCATTTTTTTAAAAGGCTAATATTTCACTAACACTTTTAAAAATCCTCACACAAAATTTGATGTTAATCCGCTTCCCTAGATACGTTTCTGTCATTTTCCGCCAACAGTAAATCATGAGCCCGTACAGCTTGCTCTACTGTTAGGCAGCGATCTGATCCGCGTTTCTAGTCCTGGGTATGACGATAAACTACATCCGGCAGCAAGGCCTCTGATCGGGAGATTGGAGGTTTTGAGGAACGTGAAACAACCTCTTAATTGCTGTTCTCCCAGGTCCTCTCTGACTCGAGTTGATAGAACCCGCAAACAAAAACGAAACCCTATGAAAGTATAAAATTTCATTTTCATAGTAAAAATACTACCAATACATTTTCATATAAAAAATATAAACAACTCCTATTGATATAAAATGATCAACAATATATTTTATCTGTAGTTGAAGACATACAAATGTGTTCGAAATATTTAGATTTCGGCATTAAATATTAATCCATAGAGGTTGATATGCCATTAAACAAAATCAACAAACTTGTCTACGTCTCTTTTAATAAAGTAGTATTTAAAACAATTATTGTATAATACAAATAATAAAAAATAATTGTTTTTTCTTAATTTTTATGTGTTTTATTAAATTATGTTTTATAAAAATATTTTAGAATGTCGATTCACTTTATAAAAGATAAATTACATTACGATTTACTTTATTAAAAACGAAAATATCTCTATTTTCTTTCTCATTTTTCCATTTACTTTGTTAAAAATAATTAAAAACAAATATGTTTCATCGAATTATTTTTTATATGTCAATTTACTTCATTAAACAAATAAATTTCTTTGCGATTGTGACGTCACCAAAGTCTCTCACGTGCTATCCTGTGATGATCTAACCCTTGGCTGATTAGGATGGAAGTCTGGTTAGATTCGGCATCAGCTTTATCGCTCCCAGCTCGCTTCCAACGTTTGGTTAGCGAAGTAACTGCTTTGATTTCTAGTCTAACCTACCCACGTTGTGATTTGATCTTAGGTAGACGAAATCAATCAGACGTCGGGCCGTAGTGCAAGCCGAATACAGGGCAAAGGTGATACCGCACAAGTATATGTAAAAGAAAATAAAGTAACAACTCAAAAGATTCAAATGTGTTAAAAAGAGAATAACAGTTATCTTTATATCTGGTTGCTGAATACAGGATTGCATCTTTCCCCCAAACCGCTTCTATGGATACGTGACACTTTGCGTTTCTTAGGCGAGTCTTAATATCTTAAGTTGTTTTTCAATAAACTGGTTTTTGGTATCTTCAGGCGATATTCGTAAAACTTGTTTTGGCTCTGTGAGTCTAAGTCGTTCTTCAAAAAGAAAATTGTTTTTGGTTAGAAGTCTAAGTCGTTCTTCCAAAAAAATTGTTTTTGGTTAGAAGTCTAGGTCGGAATGCGTGGAATCTTTCAGTCAGCTCCTGCGAGGCTGGTCTCCGAGGTCACAGCTCAACTCTGTGGCTCCAACTCTGTCTGCGTCTGCGTCTGCCCAACTGCGACTGCGTTTGCTCTGGGGACGTTCGTTTATATGGACGCCGACCAAAACCGGGTGGGGGCCTGTTGTGGTTTGGGTTCCTCGATAATTCCAAATCCGCAATAAGGATTTTCTTTGTTTTCGGACAGGAAAATTTATCACTTCCCATTTTCGGAAGTCAATTACTTTCTGTTTTAGAGGGGTTCTTAAGGGTATTGTCCTCACAAATTCTTCCTTTCTTATATTGGTATCTCACACTAATCCCATCAGAGGGCGTCAGCAGGTTTCCCTTCTTTCTCATATGTTTACATTCGCCCATCGCTCACGCCACAATTCAGCCAATGAACGCTTGGCAGCGTGAGTGTGGCTAGACTGGCCTCAGTTTACAATTATCGCTCAAAGAAAAAAAATTATCTACCTTTTTCTTTTCTTTCTTTTCCACCGACTAGAACCCCCACGAATCGTATTGTGGTCATTAAATCTCTATCTTAACTTGATGTCATCTGGGATTCATCAACGGGATTTTCGCCAAGTTATTATCCGGGTGGTCAACTGAATCTCTTTGTCTTCCTCAGCATTTTCGCACTAGTCGCCAACAGTCTTTTCAGGTAACTAACTTTTATCATGGCCAGTTCTGGAAAATAAACTGGTGGTTCCCTTCCAAAACCAAATGATATCTCCGAAAGATAGTTAATGGCTTATTCTTTTCCTTTTTCTCTTCTTCCTTCCTTTTTCTTTGGGGTGGTCTCAGCTAATTCTTTCTCGGTCGCATGCTTGACCCAATTTCCGATTATCTTCTAGCATTCCGCTTTGTAAGCCTCTTGACCAATTTGAAATTTTCATTATTGCCATAGCCAGATTGCTATTTTTTTATTCGCACTTTGCCGTTCCTCTCCGCGTCATGGCATAAATTAATTCCGACAGATCCGAGATCTTACGAATTTTCTATCTTCTGCGAAAAAAATACTTTTCTTCGCAAATGAAAAATAAAATCTTTACCCACTTTTCTTTTGTCAAAAAAAAATAACATCGCTCAGTATGTTGTGATAGCTTCTTCTCGCCTTAAGTATTTCTCGCCTTTAATTTCCATGCTTAATTAGTTAGCCAAATTAGCATAGCTAAATAGTGTCACACGATTTACTTTATTAAAAAGTAATTAAAAACAAAAACTGTTTCATATTTTGCATCGTGCCTTTTCAAATGCCTTATTTAATTAAGATTTATTCCTTAATAAATTACATTTATACGGTTAAAAAAAAAAAGTTGTATTTTTCTGGTGCTGAGATGTCTCGGTCCAGAGTTGTCCCACTGCTTAGTCGGCGGTATTGAGTTGTCCTGCACCGCATACCACTTGCCTGCTAATCTCCTGGCTGTAGTTTCCAATCAGAGCAAAACTCTCTTGTTTCTTTTGTACAGGGTGTCCCAAAAGTCTCGACACATTGGAAAAATGCATATTTTCCAGAAATTACATTTTCAACATTTTATGGAATTGGAATATTAAAAAATAAAATCTTATAATATGGTTTCCATCATTTGTAATGCTAGGGTTGATGCGCTTTGCAAGATTCAATGAATTCATTGCAATCGCTCCACATTGCCTTCAATTTTAGCACGTTCACTCTACGCGTCCAATCATGTGCCTTGCAGATGTAAAGTTGTAATTTTCCACGTCGAAAATTACAGCTTGGCTCAATGAGAACAAAACAGTCGTGGTTCTTCGGAGCTGGGAATGTTACTGACCTGGCATATTAGCTTAAGTCACTTTCTCACCACCGTGACGTAGCTTCACCTTACATTTTCTATAGATATTTTCCTAGACTTTATGAATTTAACCGCCGGACTAGATTAGCAGCACGATGCCATCCTTTTTACAGCTGAAAAGGCTGAATGCAACCGTAAGTTCTATTCTGACAGTTTCTTCTCTTGCACTTCTCGCTTGTTGACTTCTCTTCTATCTTCTTTTCACTCAACTTTGACCATTAAAACTTTAAATGCAATGTCCATTGTTATCTTCTGTTTTCCTAATTCTTGTTCTAATTATTGTTCTCTCTCCTTAAAAATGCTTTTTTTCTCATATTCATTAACCTCCTGCATCTTTGTGGCTTTATTGCCTTGACTGATTTGAAATGATTAAATAAATGGGTAAATAGCAGGACAGACTGGGTTCTATAGCTTTGGATGACAACCGATCTAGGAGAAAGTAACTCAATTCAAAACTGTATGTTGCCCTGGTGTAGTACATACTCTACAGCTAAAGAAAGGGTCGTTCGCATTGGCTCGATGAACCTGACAATGGTCGACCTGGATAGATGGATGGAGGGATTATAAAAAAAATGATAATGACAAATCCCTGTACGGGGTGGGGGTAAGCAGTGAGGAAGTCTGAAAAAAATTGGTAACAAAAAAAACATTATCAAAATTAGAACGAGACAGCTGAAATTTATTGAACATATATTTATGAAGAAGGGTATGAAAACCTTAATCCTCATAGGGCAAAATCTAAGGCAAGGGAAATAGGGGGAAGGAGGCGAGCCTGACGAGCTTGTGTGAATGAAATGCGGATGAAGGGGTTGGAAGACCGGTAAAAGGGTTAATCACTGGTAAAGGACACTAGGAATAAGAAATTGTGGAGAGACATGATTCACACACTGAAGTGACACGAGAGAAGAAGAACTCGTGCTTAGTATGAAAATTGAAGTTGTTCAAAGACTTGAAATTCTTGAAAATGCCTTCCGATTGCCCTGAAGCTCATGTATTTCACACCTGAAGAGGGCCGTAACATAGATCGGCCGAAAAAAAATTTTCGTTATCAACATATAATGATATCTCATGTCCGACCAGCTGTCAAAACAGATTATTTGCAAGAATTATAGACCGAAAATTAATTGTAATGTTGAAATTAGATATTTCCATTCGACATTTATTAACAGAACACTCAATATTATCGCCGGTTGATATATATATATATATATATATATATATATATATATATATATATATATATATATATATATAAACTCTACCTCTTAAAACAGTTATTCGGGAAATTGGACTTCTCAAGTCCACTGCTATAACATCTTCTAATATCCACAGGAGTTTCCTTACAAACCTTTCGTTTTGTTTTTTTTTTGTTTTTTGTAGTATCGTAGGTCAACAGCTTGATTATATCATTATTATTCCTTCTAATCTGAAAAGCATTTTACTTGTTACAACTCTTTGAAATCTTAAACTGATGCAATTGATTCGTTTTCTACGAGTTATCAACTTTTTGCAAGGTATTTAAAGCCGGAAAATATTTTCAAATTGTAAGATTATATTTTGGAAATAATAATAATAATCGTTTCGTGATACAATTATTACTAATTAACCCATAGGTAGGGAAGAAGTGGTGGATTCATAGCTTTCTCAATGATATTTGCGCGAACCGCTGATTGACCTATTCCCCATAAAATGGCTAGAAGAAATTCAGAAGCTTCAACACTTAAAAGAAAATTCCTGTTCAGACCAATTTCAAATATATTCATAAAACTTTAGGTTCCTTATTTACTGAAATCGTAATCAATTCTCAAATCTTCAGACTTACTTGCAAACTTTTATACAAATTGCAGAACATATCTTTCTAGAAATTAGTGCGTGCATGCTGGGATAATAATTTTCGAAATGGCTGCTTCAGTTTATGTATGTTACAAAACATTCGTACGACTTTCAGCGTTACTCTCTTTTGTGATCTCGACGAACACTCATTTGACACTTTTGCAATGTCAACGAATACTCGTTCTCACTTTCGTAATGCTCGTTGTAGTAGAGGCTTTGTAATCGCAAATTCCACTATAGTATGCCGTTGAACAATAATAGGTATCAGACCCCTTCAAATATCACTCGCACTAATAGTACTTAATCGATAATACTGGCTCGAATAGTAATCCGTATAGTGATCTGAATAGAGAAATAGTTAAGTGAATAGAGTAGAGAACAGTGGTCCGTATAGTAATAGAGGATAGAATAGAAATGACGATCCGAATAGTATAGAGGATAGATTAGAAATAACGATCGTTAGTCGTCGGCTACTTCCTTCATATATGCGTTTCCTTTATGGTCTACTTGATTCAATAATGGGGTCGCCTGTGTTTCCTAAGTGGCGATCTATGTTCAAACTCAAGTGTCGGCAGCGACACTTTATTCCTATATAGCACTCTCAACCATTCAACTTTGTATATACAAGAACGGATCAATAAATTTGATCGCTACCATATTTTATATAAGATCCTTCAATTAGGTGCTCTTTACTTTCGGCCTTGTGCCACATCTAAACTTCGCTTAGTAAATCAATATAAGATCCTCCAACGGACCAAGAATCTCTTATATGCGACATTGAAGACATTCTAGACGAGCAGTATTTGTACTTTTTCTGAATCTTTAATAATGATGTATTAAATGTTAATAAGTGTAGTTATCTCATAAGGCACTTAGTTGAATATTGATATGAAATTTTTACTGTATAATTTTCGATCTATATGATAAATATTCGCATTTAAAAAAGGAGACTAAGTATTTACTCTGTCTACCTACTAAGACGAGTTGTGACACAAGGTCAGTTTTTAAGGTGGGGCTCCCGGCACGTACACTCGAGATATATATATATATATATGTTAATAACAGCCTAAAAGTTTTGAAGAAAACACATTTCTTTTCTTTGCAAACTAATTTACGGACAACATCTTTCCACGAGAAACAAAAACACCTTCAAGCAACGGTGAAGACAAATTTCAAATAAACTAAGTTCAAATTTTAATTAAAAAACAAAGTCATGAACATCTATGTTGCAGATAAAACTGCAAACACAATTCAAACGCTGGCCCCTGTGCGAACACCGATCCCTTTCTCTAGTGGAATGAGAGGGCGAAGTCTCGGTCAGCTGTTCCCCAGGGTTGGGCATCTCTCAGTATAATTTTCCTCAGTTGCGATTCTGTCCTTTGACGAAGTCACCCCTGAGTACACTCTGCCCAAAGACAGAGACGCAAGTCTGAGATGATAAATAGAGAGTTACAAACTACTCGAGAGTAGTTGAAAAAGGAGTCTATCCTGAAAAAAATAAACAAATATTCTAGTGCAAAATAAATGGTTTCCTCCGTGATTTGACTCATATATGTGCCTGCGTAGACAAAATAGAAATGCTTCTTATTTTCTCATTCGGTAAAGATAACTGGAAAATATAACTGCTTATGAATTACTAATAACTGCCTCCTATCGTAACTGTTCGGGTTTCAATTCTTGGTATTGTTTGCGCACTGCTGATGAGTCCCAACTATAGGACAAAACGGCCATCCAGTGCTTTCTGCATTCTGATGAGGTTTCTTCTGGACTCGATGGATAATTTATGATTATTTCAAATTCTCCTAATTATTTCTATCTGTATATCCTTGCTTGAATCGGCTTCTAATGCACTGAACGGAGCGGCTTGATGATAGTAGTCGTGGCTCGTGGAGGCACAGTCCTATGGATAAAGAGAAACTCGGATGAGTTCCACCACGGAATATGTGATCGAGCGGCGCTACATCGAGTTTAATTCGTTACCTCTTCGTCACCGAGGCCCGTTGGTACAGTTGGTATAGCGTTTGCCTCTTATCGTAACTGTTCGAGTTTCAATTCTCGATAGTGGATGCGTACTGCTGATGAATCCCAAATATAGGACGAAATGGTCGTTCAGTGCTTTTCTGCATTCTAGACTCGATGAATTACTTAATTACGATAAATGTCTATATTTCTGAGAGGTATTGGATTATTTACCTTACTCAGACTGTTGTCTTCATCTATGGCCATATTCACAACGTTTCAGACGTTGTACGCCCTGGTCTTCTTCAGTTGATTGGAATTTCGAGCTGAAACCTGCATTTCGTCCACCAGAGTAAATTGTTCTAGTTCCACGTACCACACCTCTTACGGATGTCTCAGTTATCTCCGTTCTAACTCAACTCTTCATGTTTTGGTTCATCACTGCAGTAGCCAGGTATTGAACTCACAACTCTTTGGGTCAAGTCACTGGATCTAACCAACGCTTTTTTTATCCACTGTGTCATGTGACTTTGAAGGGTTCAGTTCAAAGTGCCAATCCCCTGAAGAAGGTTTGGGCGTACAACGGCCGAAACTTCGTGACTATGTCAATAAAGATGAGGTCAACAGTACGAACAAAGTAAATAATGTAAATAAACGCTAATAAGTTTTTCATTTTTTTTAATTTTGTTTTATACAGGGTGCGGCAGAAATACCTCCCACGTATAGCTCCTAGCTATACCTCTTACATCATAGGAAGACATCTGAGTGTCCCATACCTTCGGCCTTGTGCCACATCTAAGCTACGCTTAGAAAATCAATACATCATAGGAAGACATTAATGGCAATACTGTCTTCATTGAGCTAATGTCACACCCTGTATAATCTATTTGAAAAGATGTTTTTTTGTTCAAAATAGTTCACCCCAACACAGAAAAACAACGATGTAATATGTCCTTTTTTTTATAAAATGTATTTGTACATTAAAAAAATGATGTAATATATTATTTTTTCCAAAAAGATCTTCTTTTACAATATAGCACTATTTTTAACTATATAACCTTTTCACAAAGATCCTTTTACGTAAACAAACACGGTTCAATATATAATCTTTTCCAAAATATATCACTGTTTTTCAAAAAAGATGCAATATATCATCATTTCAAAAAGCAATTTCTGTACAATATTTCATTGTATTTCAAACACATGCATTACATCACTTCAAAATTAGTCATCGATTTTCAAACAACTATATAGTATATAATCTTTACAAAAATATGTTTTTATACAATATATCATTGTTTTTTTTTCTTTATAGCCTCTTATGAAAAAATATTTTTACGCAGTTTGTCAAATATCTTTTTGTAATTAATCATGTTTCAAAAGTGTTTGTCATATGCCTTATTTCCAAGTACTATTATTTTTGTTAATGTAACATTTCAAACATTAATGTTGGATCAGTCAGTTATATGCCATTCGTGATACACGCTTATGCGATCATGTTTCTTTCGATACATGATTGTCGAGGGAGATTATTTTCCTGCAGTCGGCTGCCATTTCTTTCTGCAGTAGACCAGTTGCCATCCAAGGCTATAGAACCCAGTCTGTCCAGCTATTTACCCATAGCTGGAGAGAAAAGATGGAGATTCATACTTTTCCCAATTGTATTAACATGTAAATTAATTTAATGGTTTTGACTGGAATTCGAACTCAGCACTCCGATTCCATAATCCAAGAGGCTATCCATTACTGCACCGTTTGCATCACATTTTTCAAAATGATCTTTTCTTTTACAATATATAATATCAAAACCTGTCGCATTTCGATGATGTGCAATTGTTAGTCAATCTTGTCTTGCTAAATCAATTACAATTGTGCAGTGAGTTCGATTTTCACTTGGCACTTGAAATTTTCGTTTTTGAGCCACATCTAAGCTCCGATTAGAAAATCATTTTTTGGGCACTTCAACATGGTGAAATCGTTAGAAAGCTTGTCCCGCTGGGTCAATTAACAAGTGAGTTCGATCCTAACTGGGAGCATTCAGCCTTGTACAGCAAAGTAATCTCTTATTAGTAAATTACTTCGGCGTGATGTAACGATTAGATAATTTGTCTCGCTGGTCAATTACGACTAAGTAGTGAGGTTGATCCTCACAGGTTGATCCATACTTTCAGTTTTTTTTCTTAGTACATCAATATAATAACAAAAATTTTAGTACTTCTGTAACACATCATATTCTAAATAGCTTTTTTCTCTCCTGTACATTACTATATTTTTAAAAGAACGTTTTCTTTTAGAGCATATCATGTTTGTAGCTTGTAGTCCAAAGTAAGAGATTCGAGTGGACAAAAGGATATTTTCATGTTCAGCATGAAATGTTATTTATAAAGAAATTTTATAAAAAGGGGAAAACTTCTCGTGTAACTTACTTTTCTCTGTACGTCCGAAGGGTATTCGTCTAGTATTTCAAAAAGGCAAACCACCTGTAAGAAATTTAAGAAGAAACCGAAAAGTCTAACTATACGCTAGACGACTTTAATGCAAATCGCAAGAAATTACTGGCCACATGGGAGACCTGAATGTCAAAGAAGACAATGACAGATATGGTGAAATAGTTGCGAAATTCAGATTAGGCGCAGCTTATGTTATAAATTTACAATCCATTTTTTACAGTTCCTATTTTAATTGATGCGTATATATATATATATATATATATATATATATATATATATATATATATATATATATTATATATTAGTTAGTTTATGCAAAACTAGGTAATCCGTATGGGTAGACCCAAGGAGGATAATATCCAGAGAGCTCAATGTAAATTCAGAGCAAATAAATTTGAATAAAACAGACCACTTTAAGGTTCCATGTAATAAGTTATTTCACCACAGCCCTTTAAAGGACTCTGGATCATCAGACTTTACTTTTTGGTGAAATAATTTATTACATGGAACCTTAAAATGGTCTGTTTTTATTATTATATATATATATATATATATATATATATATATATATATATAATTTCACTTCAAGCAAGTCAAGAATTCCACTAGTACACTGGGTGATACAGTGAGTATAAATGAAAGAAAATATTGAGAATAGGGAGGATTGACAAAAGACGAAAGGGTTTCACGAAGACAGAAGATAGCGATTAACGTTTCATTTACATTTTTTGTAGATTCTAGTCATCAGGGAAGTAAATAAACGGGAAGGAGTTCCACAGGTGGGAAGTGCGAGAAAAGAAACTATTGGAGTAGAAGTACCGGTTGCACTTAGCTAGTTAAACAGTAAACGGGTGGGACCTAAGTGCCAATCTAGTGTCAGTGAGAAAGTGACTGATGTCAAGATACCGGGTCAGGATTGACTGGATTAGAGGTCCTTCTTTGGATTTTATCAAGAATTTCTAGATGTACTGCAGGAATGCCAGATCAGATGTAACAACAGTATTCAATGCGCGGAAGGATGGTAGATTTGTAAATGTGCAAGATGGATTCTAACGAAAAAAAATTCCGGCAATACACAGCGATCCAACTTTCTTTGCAGTAGATACAGGTATGGATTCCATATAGTCTGTCTACTACATATCAGTAGTAAACGTGAGGCCAAGAAAGCATACTGTTTTTGTCTTCTTGTGTCTAGCGCCTGCTATGATGATGGCAGTCAGAAAAGGTATTATATGTTGGTTAAATTAATTCAGTTTTTAAGGCACTATCTGTGCGTATATATATATATATATATATATATATATATATATATATACTTATTCTTAATAGAAATATTATGAGTATAAGAAACTATACTCGCTCGGAAAACCTTCAGTCTGTTGATTTGCAAATAAACAAGCCAATACCAAAGGGAAAAAAGGGTATAAAAAAGAAAGAACGAAGATGTCCGTTAACCGGAAATAATCGTCCAGCAGACGAGTTCAAGGCCCAAAGAAAAAAAAAAACTCCGACGCCAGTATCCAAAACAAATAAATAAAGTGCTCAATACAATGAGTAGAGCACACCTAGCTAAACCTAGAGAGCCAGACAAACCTACAAAGGGTCTGTCTATATGTCTGAGATGAGGTATTATGTACATTATTTACATTATTCGGACTATTGTCCTCGTCTTTGTAGCCATATCTATCAAAACGTTTCGGCCGTTGTTCGCTCCGGCCTTCTTCAGGTGGTTGGAATGTCGAACTGAACCCTTTATTTTGCTCACTGGTGCCATGTTTGATGGATGTCAGTTATCAGTTATTTCCTGTTAATTTCCCTCTGAAAGTTCTCCACTTTCGGGTATTGAACTCACACTCTTTGGGTCTTGTCATTGGATCTAACCAACGCCTTTATCCACTGTGCCATGTGTCCTTGAAGACATCTGGGTATGAATTTCTGGGTATTATAAACCTAATGTCTTCAGCAACCATTTTACTCATATTGCAATTTTGCTGTTATCATGCATGTCTTTACCAGAGTTCATATTGCAACTTTGTTATCATTGCTTTTCTCTGGCACTCCTTATTACTGGTTCCCATATTGTATTTATTTCTATGTTTGGTCAGCTCAGGAGATTTTTGTGGCCTAGCATATGTGCTGATTCCTTAAGTTTACGAATTTTCCAATGGTGTTCCTTGTCAATGATCTCAACATGATCCCACAGAGGGCGGTGATCTCCCTTCTCTCGCCATATGTGGTCAGCCACGCCTGATTTTTCTACTTCTCCTCGTGTTACAGCTTTCTGGTGTTCTTGAAGCCTTACCTTCTGCACGGGATAGCGTACACACAGTCTTTAGTCATGTCCTCCTCTATGGGGAGTCTTACTCGGGAGAGATATCTGCGAAGTGACGTCAAGCTTTTGAAGGTTGTCCTGATGTTATATGAACCGCAGACCCTTTGTATTTTCTCGGATATCCCCTTCACATAAGGCAGGCAGGACATTGGCGTTCATGACTCTCCACAATTTCCTTTTCATTGTCACTCTGAATAAATTTTATCTTTTTTAATCTCTCCTAACCCCTTTTCTGCCATCCATTCATTCAAGCTCGCTAGGTAGGTTATGCACTGTTTTTCTCTATTCCTCTAGCATTTAATATATCCTGTGAGTATCAAAATTTCCAAACCCCTTTTCCTCATTATGTGCCCTAGAAATCTTAACTATCTCTTTCTGATGTTAATTATGAGTGTCCTTTTTGTTTGAATTTTCTCTAAAAAATCCATCTTGTTGACATGTTTTGTTCATGGTATTCTCAGTATCCTTCTGTAGAATCACTTTTCTGTTGCTTCAAGTTTCTTCTTCATCACTGATGAGATTGTCCAGCATTCACTGACATATAAATTCAAGTTTCTATTAAACTTTTTGGCTTTGATTGAATTATGACTAGAGACATTCCTCACTCATTATTAACTCGAGAAATTCAAGGTAAGAAGTTAACTTGTATTTTTAAAAAAAAAGTAATACTGTTTAAAAATGTATTTTCTTTGAATGTGACTTGTGACCAACATGTTTTATAAATAAATACATTTCAGTAACCAGCAAGCCTAATTCACGGGATTTTAAAAACATCTTTAATAACCTGTGCATTTTGCGATACTTCTGCAACCTTACATATCCCCTGGTTACATTGACTCGTGTACGTGCTTATTGCATTGCCTTATGTTCATACTTCCTAAATTGTCTTCCATATGCTTTCCATTGTACGCATTTTACTGATCGTTCTGTGTATGCATCTATTAAGCTCTCTTTTGTATGTATTCGCTATATAAACTTGTGTGTGCTTTTATATTTTCACGTGTAGACATTTATCGCATTGTTTTGTGCTTTCTTTCCTTTTTACCCATTGAACCTTTTATCTCTTTTAATAAACCTGTTGGCCATATATGGGTCTTCAGTTTAATTAATAGAATGAAAGTCTTCTTTTTCTACCTGTCAAGGTTTTCCACGCCAACGAAGAACATGGTAATTAACAAAAATAAAACTAAAAAAAAAGTCAGTTACAAATGAACGTCTCCTAGTGTTTATCACCGTCCGTTTGAATTGTGTTTGCAGTTTTATCTGCAACATAGATGTTCATGACTTTGTTTTTTAATTAAAATTTGAACTTAGTTTATTTGAAATTTGTCTTCACCGTTGCTTGAAGGTGTTTTTGTTTCTCGTGGAAAGATGTTGTCCGTAAATTAGTTTGCAAAGAAAAGAAATGTGTTTTCTTCAAAACTTTTAGGCTGTTATAACATATATATATATATATATATATATATATATATATATATATATATATATATATATATAGACATTTTTATGCTTATACATTCTTTGTATAGATACAAATATGTAAGTAAATGCTCCGTTTATAACAAACAGTATTAAACAACATTTACCAGCCTGAATGTCCAAGAAATAAAATAAAAATGTCTAAAAATAATTGTCGGACTTTGTCCATTTCATAATGTGTGACGTCATTTGTTTACATTTGATACGCCATGAGCAGATATGAATGTACGTGAGAGATTCATAGAAGATTGAAGTTCAAATACAATAAATTTGACCTTGCAAACGCGCCTCTGTGGCCAAATCGGTAAAGGCACGTCAAGCTAAATGACGGTTCCGTATAGGGTACAGTTTCGAACCCTGTTGGAGGATAAATATTTTCTGTGAAAATTTCTCGGACACTATCTAACATGCAACAGTATTGAGAGGAAGGTGAACGGTAGAGAAAGAAGAGATGGCTGACTGAGTTATGTAGAGAGAGACGGAGACACACGTAAGAATGGTCTGTAGGTTCCAGAGAGAGTTCTCCAGCCTGCGGGAGATGTTCGCGGACATAAACTCCCAGGCCACGTATGTGAATATTAGAGTCCTTTCTAAGAAGAGGAAGATAGCCAGGAACATAGAAATCAGATTAGTTTCGCTGAGAGCTAGGATGTCCGGAGACTTTTCGAACAGGGACGATTCCACACTGAAAAAACTGGTACGAATACCACGAATGTTGGAGGAAGTAAAGTTAAGATGTTTTGAGGGGTCCTCCCCTTTTTACACAAATGGACTCACCCAGTATATACATATACTACTGCTACGTGAAGACTCTAGACGAGAGCAACAGAGGGTGAAGCTAACAGACGGACAGACAGAACGAACGTAGCGAGCAAGAGTCACCGTGACCGAGCACGTAGACTCAGTAAGAAGTCATACAGCGATACTTCAATACCAAAGACTGTATAGATATTTTGCTACTAACCCGCATTCCTGGAACTACTAACCTGCATTACTAGTTTGTATTATTACGTTAATACATTATTTTCCTATATTCATTCTTAGCGTTTGTTATTTATTGATACCGAATTTCATCCCGGAATCCACAACAAGATATTTTCCCGGCTTAGCTTATTTCACATTAATAAGATACAAACTGGAGAATTAAACTTACTACACTGGTCTGCGAGATGATCACGCTAACTATGGAGCAACGTTATTATGTATTATATGGCGTCCGTCGGTTTCGAGAGGCCGTGGTTCTGTGCCCAAAGAGCTATGTCTCAGCTGCTGATGGTGGCGCAGTAACTGTTATGGCTGTACTGGCCCACAGATTAATGACAGTCTCAGTTGCAACGAATGCATGTGAAGACGCTCTTCTCCGATGTCACCGTGTTGTTTTCTTTCCCTCGAGCTCGCTTCACACCGGCGGCAAGCCCCAGTTTCATTCCCCGCTCCAGTACTCTGTGTAAACCTTGTCTCCAGCGTTGGCGATCGCTGCTGTCGTCTTTCCGCCTCTCGATGCCCGTGCCTATCAGCTTCATGTCACTTTTGCAGACGTCCTTGAAGCGAAGATGAGGTCGCATTCATGCCCTCTTGACGTTGGCCAATTCCCCACATAGAATTACCTTCGGAATCTTCCCATCAGTAGACTGTTGTTTCCCGTGTCTTGCCGTCGCAATTAGGTGTCCGTGTTTACCTATTTTCATCCTTATTTTCTGTCTACTGAAGAGTTCAAGCCTTCCGTATCGTCTATCAGTTCTTTGAAATCTCCGCCGATCAGTTCTCAAAATCGTAATCGTATAATAATTCAACTTTATTCTGCCGACATCATTAACCCAGTTCTTGTTTCTTGTTAAGATAACTAACATAATTTTTCACAGACATCTCATTTACCTCTTTCTGTCTCTCCATTCACGTCTTTTCACCAATCAATGCAATTTTTACAATATTGAGGAAACTATCCTTCCTTTTCGATTAAATTTCCTTTCTTCGTTTGATGACGTCAAATGCTTTCGTCAAATCTGAATAAATTCATTTTAAAGTTTAGTATCGTTTTTTCTCGTTTTAATTTCCTCAAATCTATTAATTAAATTCACTTTATCTATTATTATTGCCGCATTTATAATTAATACTTTATTCGCAGATTTATACTTACCATCATAATTAACCAAAATGTTTAAAAAACAATAGGAACTTATTATTTTCATTCAATATCTATCAATCTATGTTCATTATCTATCTATCTATGTTTGTTCATCTATCTATCTATCTATCTATCTATCTATCTATCTATCTATCTATCTATCTATCTATCTATGTCTGTTCATTATCTATCTATCTATCTATCTATCTATCTATGTCTGTTCATTATCTATATATCTATCTATCTCTATGTATGTTCATTATCTATCTATCTATCTATGTCTGTTCATCATCTATCTATCTATATCTATCAATCTATTTTCATTATCTATCTATCTATGTTCATCATCTATCTATATATCTAGCTAGCTATCTATATGTCTGTTCATTATCTATCTATCTATCTATCTATCTATCTATCTCTCTCTCTATCTATCTATCTATCTATGTCTGCTCATTATCTATCTATGTCTGTTCATCATCTATCTATCTATTTCTATCTATGTCTGTTCATTATCTATCTATCTATGTCTGTTCATTATCTATCTATCTATGTCTGTTCATTATCTATCTATCTATCTATCTATCTATCTAAAAGCCGAAAAGTTTACTTTTTGATGGGAGCAATCGGGTTGTTTCACTTTCCGTCGGTATCGATGTTTAGTCTAAATTATTCTGTGTTATTTTCCTTCCGGACCAGGACGACCTGAATTCCTGTATCAGTTTGATGCCAAATCTAAAAACAAATTTCAATGCCCCCCCTTATATGTCAAATGGGTAGGCTCCCAATTTGGAGAGAAACTTTTTAATTGGTTTGGATGTAAAACAAACGCATTAGTTTAACCACCAACCAAAATGTATCATAAATATTTTTTTTTTAATATCTGTCTATATTTCTGAGATGAGGTATTAGGTACATTACAAGGACACATGGCACAGTGGATAAAGGCGTTAGTTAGATCCAGTGACAGGACCCAAACAGTATGAGTTCAATACCCGATTAAGGCAGAGGAGAACATTCAGAGGGGAATTAACAGGAGATAACTGATAACTGATATCCATTAAACATGGCACGTGGAACTAGAACAGTCTAGCCCAGTGAGCGAAATAAAGGGTTCAGTTCGACATTCCAACCACCTGAAGAAGGCCGGAGCGTACAACGGCCAAAAGGTTGTAATAAATATAGCGACAAAGATGAGGACAATAGTTCGAATAATGTAAATAATATTTTTTTTAATTTAAAATTTAAGCAAGACCCCATCATAGCGTCTGTAATGGATATAATGGAAGCTTGATGTTTGCTCATGTAACTTAAATTTCTTGTAACATTTTTTTGTGGATACACGAGCAGCATAATTATTATTGGCACGAAAAAGGGAACTGGTCAAATCGAGTTCAAAACGTGACCCTGTCTGTTATACCGATGTTTGGCGAAACTACTCCTCCTATTCCAGGTTAATTTCCTTATCTCCTATGCTGCATTTATTATAATAACTTCCAATCAATAGTGTTCTGCAATAATCTCAGATCAATCAGAGTCGAGACTTGCAAGTCGGATAAAATCGTATGTCAAGAAAATTTTTCTTTCAATTTGTGTCTGTATCTATACACCAGTGATGGGCAAACTGCGGCCCGGGAGTCACATGTGCCCGTCTGATCTTTCTGAATAACCCGCTTAAGGTCATAAGGAAAATAACGTTTCTTAATTATTTTTTTTTTTTATTTTCATTATCACTTGTTCACTCACACAATCTCTCATACATAACCGCATACATAAACAATGATGAAGTACAATGTTTCTCGAATTTTGGAAAATGTTTGGGGAAACTAACTTTGTCAGCATTTTAAACCATTTGTCATTTTACTAGAGAAAATCGTACGTATAATCATTTTTTGCTTTTGAAACGGGAAACGTTCATAATAAGTTTTCTCTCAAGAAGAAATGTTTTCATTTTCAAATAAATAAAATAGAAATAAATCACATGCAGCGACATCTTTTAATCACGCCTGTCATCAGTGTTAATATTATGCCACAACTTAAAATTTTAAATTGATAAAAAATTTACTCTAAAATATAAGACTTTTCTACCATTTCTAAGGTATATCCTTATGCAGATAGCATTTTATAATGAAAATAGCAGGTGTACCTAGAACGAAAAATTACCTTGAATGTTTTTAGTAGTGCGGCTCGCCTTATGATGAGCCACATAGATAATGCAGCTCACTGCTCGAAAAAAAGGTAGCCCAAGCCTGCTATAAACCAAGGAATTTAAAGTATTCAATATAATTATTGAAATCACCTTCCTAGTGTACATGGCTAAATCGGGGTATGAATATTGTACTGTGAGCGTGTTATAGTATCATGGAAAAATGAAATCTTTCTCTAGAAAATCTGCATGTAAAAAATCGGCTTTTGCTAGTGTAAGATAGCAAAACTGAACATGACGATGACATATTTAAGATGGTTGTATGTCGCAGACAATGGATTTTGTGCAATGCATAACATCCGTATTAAAGTCTCGATCAAGTTTTGGTTTAGTAGCAACTCACAGTGTTGGGTGAAACTAAACCTAGCACACCTATTCTATGTTCCAGTACCATATTTGTTGTAAACGATCCATACACGAAGCTACCTGAAATGTTTTGGGTTTTTTTTATGTGATAAACGCTTAGGCGATCATGTATCTTTCGGACGAGGCAGATTTTTTTCCCGCTGTAGTTCGCCATTTCTTTCTGCGGTAGATCAGTTGCCATCCAAGGCGATAGCAACCGGTCTGTCTTGCTATTTGCCCAAATTTGGGGTGAAAAGAATATGATTCATACCTTGCCCAAGGAGATTGTCGCGCAAGTGAATGTAATGGATTCCAATGGAATGCGAAATCGGCTCTCCGATTTCTCACTCCATACCGCTATCCATTACTCCATCTTGCCTCCTTTTTGAAGCGTTTAACATTTAAAATTATATATACTGCTTTTTATATATATATATATATATATATATATATATATATATATATATATATATATATATATATATATATATATATATATATATATATATATATATATATATATATATATATATATATATATAATATATATATATATATGATCAGGAATTGAATGAAAATTAGTAATACAACCCACCCTGAATCCATCATAAAAAATCAGTATTATCATTTGAAGTGTATAGTATTTAATAATTCTATTTGCTGAATTTTATGATGAATTCAGGTAGGGTGCATCACTAATTTTATTACAATTCCAGATCATATTTTCTCTTTGAGAAATGACATGACATATATATATATATATATATATATATATATATATATATATATATATATATATATATATATAATTTCGTCATTTGGGGTTTGAATGATATCCTGTCTAACAGATCTCACCAGCTTAAACTAATTTCTGTTGAGCTTATGAGTAGCGATGGCATAAGGTCACACCACACCCAATGTGATGGATTGGTCACAAATGATTTCAGTCAGGAATACCGCAGAGTTCAGTTGTCATTTAGCATTCATTGTATTCCATCTTGATTATTCGAGGCATGGGTGTGCGCAACTGTGTAAGGAATTAACCCAGAAAACAGAGCCAGCTCTAGGTTTACTGTCTATATTTTCAAACCGACATATTTTTTTTTTTTAATTCAAGCGTTATTACAGGGATACTCATTTAAAATAGATGATCCATTTTTATTTTAAGCGGCGTGTATTACATCTATTGACGTGCGTATTCGAGAAACCATTTTCTTTATTAATATTTCTTGAATCCGCACGTGTAACAAACACTTTTTAAAAAAATGGGGGCGTCTATTTCAGATACGAGTATCCACTATAATAACTTTTAAGTAATCATAATAATAATAATAATAATAATAATATATATATATATATATATATATATATATATATATATATATATATATATATATATATATATTTTATTTACCTCATGCAGGAATAGACTACTTCGGCAGACGATAATTTTTTTTTTGATTGTTCATCATATTGCCCTGTATAAATAAATTACATCGAGCTCTCTTTTGTGGATCAATTTTAATATTTTTATTTTACTAGGTACCACATGGATTATATACCCACGGATTTTATTTTACCTTTTTATATATATATATATATATATATATATATATATATATATATATATATATATATATATATATATATATATATATATATACAGATATGTCAACTGAAACCTATGTAACCTCTAAAAAAAAATAACGTTTATCGAAATAATATGTATGTAGTTACTTTTGACGCTATTCAGAGGATAGTTCAGGGCGCCGGCTCTCAGGGCTCTCCGCAAATTTCTTTCCTTTACCCGCTACGAATTGCCCTGACATTTGAGAAAGAGACTGGACTGGTGTTCCATTAGCTTCTCCGTGATTTACAATTCAGAGTTGTTGTTCTTCTAGATTCGCTAAAGCGCAAAGCTAGAGACCACACTCTACCTTGCCACTTAACTTTGGAAAGAAGAGGTTCTCTGTGTCATTTCTAAAGGAATTTGGGCTACATTGAAACGCAAAAGACTAGGAGGGAATTTGAACTCGGAATTTTGAATCCACTTTCCGAGTCAATAACTGATACGCCAGCTGCACATTGCAGTAGGTATCCTTATTAAAGTAATAACCTTTTTTTTTTTAATCCATTTTACGGATTTGTGATAAATAGTTTTTTTAATTTTGTTTTGTTAAATTTGCAATAGCAGGAAAAACATAACATGCAGGACATGCTTATTACAAAAGTTGCTATATATTAGGATTTTAAATCGGCCAGTTATGTACCATGAGTGATACGCTCTTAGGTGATCATGTATCTTTCGAGACATGACTGACGAGGCAGATTTCTTTCTGCGGTAGACCAGTTTCTACCCAAGGATTTAGAACCCGATCTGCCCGTAGCTGAATGGAAGAGGAAGATTCATAGCTTTCACAAGCATGTAAATAAATGTAATAGATTCGAGTGGAATGCGAACTCTGCTCCCTGATTTCTCAATCCGAGCCGCTATTTATTACTTCACCATGCCTCCCAAAGATTTTGAATACAATTATATATTAAATTCTATTATTATATATTATTAGGTTGGTGCAAAAATAATGACGTAATAATGTCGTTTTTTGACGTATTTTTAACATCAAAAAACGACATTCTTACGTCATTATTTTTACACCAACCTAATACATTGTATTAATAAATTGCATCATTATACTGCAGTATTATATTATATTATTATTATTATATTATATATTGTTTTATATTATATGTTATATTATATGTAACATATGTTATATATATGTGTGTGTATATATATATATATATGATATATATTAATATATATATTATATCATACTTTATTATACTGTATTTTTACATTGCAATATATTAACAGCATTTTTGACTTAATATTAATGCAGAATATGAATAAGACGTGTAAGTCTACCAAGTCTTGTAATTGTTTCACTTCTTCTGTCCTGCGTGTCCCTTCAGGACATTGGGATCATGGCCCTCCACAATTTCCTACCCTTTCTAGGTCTTAAAAAAATTGTCTTTTTTGTTATCTCTCTAATATCTTCCGCCATCCATTTATTCAAGCTCTGTAGATAGCTTATGTGTTGCTTTCTTCTGTTTCTCTTGGCTCCAGTTTGTCTTATGAGTATCAGATTTTCCATGCCCATTTTTCTCCTTATGTACCCTAGAAATTTCAAGTGTTCTTTTTTATTTCCATTTTCCCTAAAACTTTGTAGTTGCTCCCATGTTCGTTGGTATTCTCAGCATCCTTCTGTAGAAGCACATTTTTGTTGCTTCAAGTAGCTCCAGCATCCGTGATGAGATTGTCCAGCTTTCGCTGTTATATAGGAAGACTGATAGTACATAACAGTTCCGTACTCTTCTCTTTGTTTCAAACGGAAGTTTTCTTTATGCTTTGCTTAGGTTTTGGAAGGCATCTTTCGCTATCCCAATGCATATTCGGATTTCGGTGTCACGCGTTCCGTCCTCTTTTAAAATACTTCCCAGGTATTTAAATTGTTGTATTTGTTTGATTTCGTTATCTCCAATATGTGATTAGTATTTTGAGTCAATCCTTTTGCTAATACCTACATATTCTGTCTTGTAATTTAGTTTAATTCTTTCTTCTCGCTTTTCTTCATTATCTTCTGTAGATGTTCTTGCATTTTCATTTCTATGTCTGCTATCAATACTGTGTCAACTGCATATCTTAAGACTGTGGCTACGACTAATGGGTCTTGGTAGTACTTCTAATTTTACCAGGGTACCGTAAGATACAGGTCATGACCGTCAGCAAGAGACCAGAAAAACTGGATATTAACATCAATGTGACCCAACTAGAGCAAACCAGTGAATTCAAATATCTGATCAGCATATTTACTGAAAACGGTAAATTAGACAGAGTAATCTAGAACAGATGTCAGAAAGCCAACGCAGTCAGTTACTAACTTGCTCCTCTTTTAAAACATCGGAACATTTCCATGAGCACCAAGACAAATCTCATCAACGCCATTTTCCTACCAACGCTGATATACCAGTGCCAGACATGGCCCCTAACAAAAACTCTTGAGAGGAAACTGATGACTTGTGAGATGAAATGCCTGAGGGACAAGACCAGACAGGACAAGATCAGAAATGAAGCAATAAGAAATATGGTAGGAGCAATACCAATCATACAACACATCGAACGACAGCGGATCAAGTGGTTCGGACCCCTCATCCGTATGTCTGTCAACCAACCAACCCTAAGAGCATACACTCTCAGGTACACTGGCTGGAGAACATGAAGCAGATCAAGAAGATACAGGAGCAACTCAGTGGCAGACACTTTAAGAGCCCACGAGAAATTTCTCCACCAGGTTACTCACCTTGCCGCTGACAGATGACTGTGTCTCTCCGCGACGCCTAACAGTACAAGCGGAAGGAAAAACTAAACTAAACCTCAGCGTATAGGTTGAACAAATCCGGTGATAAGACAAATCCTTGTCTATTTTTGTCCGTATTCAGGTGGGTTTCTGTTTTATAGATTCTGGGTTATTCATATATTCTTCCCAACTATGTCAAGTTTACCTTGCATTTCAAACAATTCTTTGTTTTGCTTTATTTTACAGCATGTAAACCTCAATGGGCTATTTAATGCCGGCAATTTTTATCGCTTTATTTCAAAAATCTATTTCTGGTAATTCTTTTTCTTCAAAAACGTAACGCTGTTAATATTTTTTCAAAAAATATATAGCTGGTAATATATTTTTTACAAAGTATTTCTGGTATTAAAACCTATTTTATACTTTCATAGTGTTTTGATCCCAGTTTGGAGTTTAACTATTTGCCTATAGCTGGGGCCCTAACAGGTGCTACCACCCCGGGTCAGGGTGGACCTGGGAACACCAGTAATTAAGAGGGGGTTCCACGCTCCTCAAAACCTCCTGATCAGAGGCCTTGCTGTTGAACGTAGTTTATTGTCTTACCCAGGACACGGATGTAGTTTATCGTCATACCCAGGACACGGATGTAGTTTATCGTCATACCCAGGACGCGGATGTAGTTTATCGTCATACCCAGGACGGTAGTTCTTTGGAGTGGATTTTATCAAACACCTTTCCACAATCTATAAAATATAAGTATAAATCCCTTTGGATTTGTATTGCTCTTTCTTACATCATTCTGACCATAAATATCGAACAACTTGTTCCAGTGTCTTTAACGAACGCGCTCTGTTTTTGTCCTATTTCCTTTCCAAATATGTCTCAGTTACATTGGATTTCCAACAGTTCTTTGTGTCATACTTTATATTCAATGGTAAATCTACCCATCGTCATTCAGTTTCTGCCACAAATTGTTTACTGTCATCATCTTGAATAAAGCTGAGCCCATGAGCAGGTGTTGCACTCAGAGAAGAAAAAACATACTTTATATAACTGCAGTGTTTATAAATGAGTGAAACAACATTAACACCAGTCAACATGCTCCCCCCCTAACAGTACGCTACAGCCTCTGAAATTATTCAGAGATTTTGAATATTGTTGCCACGTTCGGTCTCGTGTCTCTGCTGTGTATCTTAGGATTCTGAACAAAATGCAAAGGAGAATCTGCAATGTTATCAGTTCTGACCTGGCCTCTCGGCTTTCCCACCCCTATAACGGAAATTCACTGTCTTTTTTCTACAAAGATTTTCGTGGCAATTCTTTTAATGAGCCATCGTCTTTGGTACCGCGACTGCACGAATTTAAGCGCAGTACTGGATTGGCAGCCATGTCTCATAATTTTACTGTTAAAATGACTAAATATAATCGTAAGTTTTATTATAATAGTTTCCTCTCTCAGATTTTTTGTGGGATTCTCTTCCAGCTTCGTTTCTTTTCGAATACAATCTGTAAAAATTGAAATGGAACGTCAATCGTCATCTTCTGTCGCATTCTTTTTATAGTCCTTTCTCCGCAGTAACATTTTCTCACTTTTCTTCGCTCTATTGCCTCTCAGCCTCATTGAGCCCTTGCGTCTTTGTAGCTTTATCGCCTTACTTGGGGTGAAACGATTTTTAGGAAAAGCATCGCCGAAATTAACACCATCTGAAATACAGCTTGTCATCAGAGCTAACGAAATTAAATTTTCTTTTTCATCGCTGAAGAACGTATTTATCCAGTTTCTGTCAGACCAAACAAGTTGCACCTCTCTAAATGCTTGTCTAGAGTTTAGTTCTTTGTTGATGAGGTGTTTGACAGCATGAGAATGTGAACGAATTTCTGCTTTATATTAATATGAACGATGTGATATTGTCTGTCGAGACATTTCCATGCCGAATTATTCGTTTATTTGACGCGCTATACCCGCTGCTGTGTCAAAATGCCCGCCATCGAGTGATTTTGAATTACTTGATTCTGCCGAGGATTCGTTATACGTGACCGCCCTGGTGCTTTATATGACTTAACGCTGGTCGACATTGCCATAAAACGTTAATATTCTAGAAATTACACTCATAGATCTATTAACTTATTTTGCAATAAGACAAATCGTCATCCCTTGAGTTTTTAGTGTGACAAACTGACGCTTGAGCGATTCATCACCTTTACAACGGCCTGCTTTCGTGATAATTTAGGAAACAATGCTGCAGACAAATAAGGAATATTTGGTTATATTGCAATGTGGTCATATTTCGTTGAGAACCGTAATACATATATATATATATATATATATATATATATATATATATATATATATATATATATATATATATATATATATATAATGTATATATGATGATTTTTCACACGCACACAAACTTTTTTTATATCTATCTATCTATCTATCTATCTATCTATCTATCTATCTATCTGTATATATATATATATATATATATATATATATATATATATATATATATATATATATATAACCTATTGACCCATGAATATAAAATGGCATTTTTCGTCCTAAAAACATACTTGATTCTTTTTAATACAAATTCAGCCTACCTGCTTTTCGTGATAATTTAGAAACAATGCTGCAGACAAATAAAGGAATATTTGTTTATATTGCGATTTAGTCAAATTTCTTTGGTCAATATATATATATATATATATATATATATATATATATATATATATATATATATATATATATATATATATATATATATATATATATATATATATATATATATATATATATATATATATATATATATATATATATATATATATATATATATATATATATATATATATATATATATATATATATATATATATATATATATATATATATATATATATATATATATATATATATATATATAATCCTAGTGATCAAGAAAATGACTACCTAGGTTTCACCTAAATGGATCTTCAGGGTAAGCTGGCTGAAGAGGATATGAATATGACAAAGGAATATTAAAGAAATTTTCAAAAAAAATTTTGAATTTAATTTTTTTTTAAATTTCTTTGAACGTTCTATGGTTTTATGTTAATTTTATTTTTTAGTGTCTTTTTTTTTTGCCAATAAATATGTTCCTTTATCATATTCCCTTCAACCAGCTTACCCTTTCAAGCATTGAGGTGAAACCTACGTAGGTAGTTTCTGGGTTATTATGATTTTTTTATACCCTGCTCTACTTAGTGAATTGAGCACCTTACGTTTTTTTTTCTTATTTACTCGATTGTTTATTTCTCTTTGGACTAGAAATTACGACACCTTTTTTTTCGGCCTATTCGGATATTTTTATTCTTTTCATTTTTTTTTTTACAAATTTTTCACCATTGTTTTAATATATTTTATTTCCAAATTGTACTATCCGTTTTTTTACACCAATCGTGTATAGACATTAGCATAGTGTGTAATATATATATATATAACCTATTGAACCTTGAATATAAATGACATTTTTCGTTCCAATACGTTGTACTTGATGCTTTTTAATACAAATTCAGCCTACCTGCTTTCGTGATAATTTAGGAAACAATGCTGCAGACAAATAAGGAATATTTGGTTATATTGCAATGTGGTCATATTTCGTTGCAAAACATTATATATATATATATATATATATATATATATATATGTGTGTGTGTGTGTGTGTGTGTGTGTGTGTAACCCATGAATATAAATGACATTTTTCGTCCTATAACTGTTTACGTGATATGTTCAATACAAATTCAGCATATCGTTGAACAACTATTTTAAATGATATATCCCGCAACTGTTATAACCATCATTTTGGTATAATTGATTTTTTTCTTTATTTTTAACTTTTACTCAAAAAAAAGTTTATATATATATATATATATATATATATATATATATATATATATTGTTGTGGATTCCGAGATGAATTTGGTCTCCGATGAATGACAAACGCAAGGATTAAATATAAGAAATAAAATGTATTTACACAATCATACAAAGGGTAATACTATTAGTAAATCCAGGAACGCGGTTAGTAGAAAATACAGATAGATATATACAGTCTAGAAGTAGGACTTCCTTGTAACTGACTTCTACAAGAGGTTACCTCACACTATATCCGTTCGTATATTCTCTCACTATCCGTATATCCTCTCACTGACTGTCTCACTCTGGGTATTTAACGGCAGCACTCCAAGTAACACTGG
The DNA here is from genome assembly GCA_903632075.3 of Acanthosepion pharaonis. Classification (NCBI taxonomy): domain Eukaryota; kingdom Metazoa; phylum Mollusca; class Cephalopoda; order Sepiida; family Sepiidae; genus Acanthosepion; species Acanthosepion pharaonis. The sequence goes on from CAHIKZ030000280.1 coordinate 1,272,215, forward strand.
TAGAGTCCACTCATATGAAAAGGGGAGGACCCCATAACACCCCCCTCCTTAGATCCCTTTTTAGGGGGAGTTAGTATTTTTGTCTCTTATGGTTGATAATCAGGGTTTCGACAAATTTTCCCTTCCTGTTTGACCTTCTCATTACTGTGTCTTCCTGCGGTCTTTGTATCTCAAACGCTTCGAAGATTGTATCCATGGAGTCGTCGTTTTCTGCGATTGACGAGCTTGGCTCCTCAATCCGTCTTTTCTGTAATTGGTCGATATGTCTTCTATGTAAAAACATCTCGCCTTTTATGGTGTACATTAGATTCCCTAATCTATTGATTACTGTGCCCGGCTCCCAGTAAGCCATATTGTTTCTAAACATTTTAAAATAAACCCGTTCTCCAGGTTTGAATGATCTCTTTGGTACAATCGGTATATACTGATTTTTGTTCTTGTTTGGCAATAAACACAGACCTTATTCTCCGGGCAAACATCAATTCTGCTGGTGAAAGACCCGATGGCGTGTTCACGTTAGGTGTTATTCTGTATACTTGGAGGAATTTTTGCATCGCTTTTATCGTCGGTACATCCTTTCAGCTTGTCCGTTCGACCTCGGGTGGTACGGAGCTATCTTAATATGTTTTACTTGGTATGTCTCACAAAATTTTTTAAAGTCACTGGAGGTAAACTGTGTACCGTTATCGCTTACCAAACAATCCGCGACGCCAAATCTCGCGAATAGTTCGTGTAAACAGTTTATGGTGTTTTCTGTCGTCGGGCGTTTAAATCTGGCAACCTCTGGCCTTTTACTGAAACTATCTACTGTTATTAAATAATAGTAACCTTCAACGGGTCCTGCGTACTCCACGTGTAGTCTGGACCACGGTCTGTCGACTTTAGGCCACGGCCTTTGTATAGAGGGTGGTGCCTTCGCCGCAGCAGCACAACTTTTACAACTTTCCACCATTTACGTGATATCATCGTCCATGTTCGGCCAGTAGACAAAACACTCACTGACTCTGGGTATTTAACGGAAGCACTCCAAGTAACACTGGTAGAGTCCACTTATATGAAAAAGGGGAGGACCCCATAACACACACACACACACACATACACATATATATATATATATATATCGGCGGACAGTGAATAATTAGATGAAAAGACCGTTTTTTCATAATTAGATGAAGTCACTATTATATTTTAAAACTGAAACTATGATCTAACATTATGCATCTTAAGAGTCTATTATTATGAGAATTATAATTGTTTAAATATAATGTATTTAAATCTATTCAATTTTATTCGATAAACTATTTTTATATTTGGCCAGCACTCGCTCAGAGTGGCTATTACGAATTCTTGTGTGAGGTGATCAAAATATACACTTTGTACAGTCTACACCTGACTCAGAAGTTAATATTTTGCATAAGTGTTTCAACAATACATAAATAAATATTAAAAGTGTCACTTATTGTTTTATTATTATGAATTTATTTAAAATGTCAGAGTGCAAAAGTAGGTATACAGTAAATATTGCAGCAGTATTACCAATATTGTAATAGTACTTCCAGGATTCATTTAATACTAAAATTCATTTAATTTTTAAAAATCATTTTTACCATATTTTTATCATAATTTTTATTATAATACATTTATTATTCTTTTCATTTTTAATAAGTAATAATAATAAATTCTTTGCAGGTAAAAAGGTATGTGTGAATGACAGGGCCAAGAAGTTTGCACAATTAAAGGACTGATAGTCTTAGCGATTTTCCAAGCGTAACATTGATGTGGCACAAGGCCGAAATTGGGGGCACTCAGTGAGGATCGAACTCACTACTCAGTCGCAATTGTTCAAGCGAGCCAAGCTTGTTAATCATTACACCGCCTCGAGGTGTCCAAGGACTGATATTTTTATCTTTGATATGTTATTACAGATATGCGTGCACATTTTGTTTTTCATGGTGGAAATTAATTGAAACAAGAATAATTCCGTTATTATTTACGTTTTTGTCCCAATGAAACATGGCCCAGTCCACATGTCAGCACTTCGTATGTTCCTTCCACGAAGTCGTTCCTTGCAGATTTTCACGAAAACCAGCCCCAGCTCTTAATAAAATTAATTATAAATGCTGTGCAAATATTTTAAAATGTTTACAGTAGATAGATTAAAATATCTAGGTTTTAATTAATAGTTTTTTTCAACATGTAGAGATTTCAAACTTAGTTACCTCCTCTGAGTTTTCAAACGTGAAATTTAAACCGTACAGTACATAACCTTAGCATTTTTCAATTCACAATTAAAAAGAATTGGCTTACAAATGAACACAACAATCTTTTCTTAGAAAAAAATAACATCCAGATGATGACATTGTCCTAATATCAAAAGTACTTGGAATAAATTAATATGTATCAATTTGGCAATTTTCTCTCTTTCTTTTATAAAGATACTAATAAGCTTGTCCGTGAATATGAGAGGATTCTGCTGAAAATAAGTAGACAAAACATGTCTAAATTATTCAATATATAAAAGAAAGAGGTTGTAGTGGTTCGAACGAGAGAAAAGTATGTATATTAAAAAGAAGAGAAGAGAGGTGCCGCAAACCTTTTTGGTTGTAATGTGGATTTATTTAGAAAAAAATATTATGCTTTGTTTTGCATAATTTTACTACACGAGTTTCTGGTCTCGCGACCGTCTTCAGGTAAAAGCGGAGATTTCCACATATTATTAAAAATAATTATTTTTTCCTTATGCTTTTCAATGTTAAATATTCTCGATATCAGACATTTTCTGTTTTTGTGTTAGTAATCCGAATTTCTTTCTTGAATTGGCAATGAAGAGTTCTGCGCGAAGGGTCATAAAACAATTAAGGTTGGTCCAAGTGAAATGATCTTATCTTTCATGTGCCGTTTCCATTCAGGACGTAGACGATCATGGCCCTCCACATCTTCCTGTTCTTTGTAGCTCTTATCTTTTTGTTATATCTCCCAAACCCTATTCTACGGCCCATTTGCTCATGCCCATCAAGTATGTTACTCGCTGCTTTCCTCAGTACCTCTTTCCCTCAATCTGTCATGTGAATATCAGATTTTCCAAGCCCTCCTTTCTCATTAGGTGGCCCATGAATTTCAACTGCCTCTTCCTGATGCTAAGTATAAGTAACCTTTTTTGTTTCCATTTTCGCCAAATAGGTCTCATTTCACACAGAAGAAAATGCTGATGAGCACCCCAATACACAGCAATGAGTTCCACGAAATATATATATATATATATATATATATATATATATATATATATATATATATATATATATATATATATATGTGTGTGTGTGTGTGTGTGTGTGTGTGTGTGGTTGTGTGTGTTTGTTTAATATATCCTGCCTGCGATATCACGAATAACTAGTTAGAAATATATTTTTATTAAAGTCTGCATAAAGTATACACCCAAGGCTGAATCTGTGTGTTTACATGATTGGCACTGCTTTTATTAAGGAAAAGAATCGTGAGGCCGTCGAGGTCAGTATCAAAATATTTCCACCGACTTTTGATAGACAGTTCAGCGAAGATAATGACTATATGTGAGTAGACAGATAAATTCCTAATAGAATGAGAGAGGGGGAAACTTCCTGATGTCATGCTGGTCTCTTTTTCCTTATCTTCTCTCTCTCTCTCTCTCTCTCTCTCTCTCTCTCTCTCTCTCTCTCTCTCTCTCTCTCTCTCAACTGCGTATATCTAACGGTCATATGATTTGCTCTGCTATTTGCAATCACTGGCCTTTTATATTTACTGCAACCGATAAAAGCTTCTAAATATGATACTTTTTTTAATTAAGTATCATATATTAACTAGTATTTATACATGAAGGGACGATTCTTCGGCTCTACTAAATAAACTACTCTGTCAGTTAAGGTATAACAGGATAGTTTCGTAATTAATTCAAATGAATTTCTTTGCTTGAAATTGAGTGAGAGATTGTTGGTTAAGAGTCTGATAAGATGACTGCGAAAAACAAATCAGGGGAGATTAGTAGACATACGGCTTGATTAAATTAAAAGAAAGAAAGAAAGAAAGAAGGGTAACAGAGATAAAGTAATGAAAATAAAAATAAAAGAAGGGAGATAGAAAAAATGAAATAAGAGAAAAGCAAGGAAACGAAAAGAAAGTTAAAAAGGAAGGAAGATAATAGAAAGAAAAAACAAAATAAAAGAAGTAAATGAAAGAAAGGTAGAAGAAAAGAAGAAAAATGAAAGATGGTAATAAAGAAGAAAAGAAAGAAAAATGAAAGGAGAAGATGATAGTGACAAAATAAAGAAAAGAATGAAAAGAAAAAAAAAAGAAAAGATAGATAATAGAAAAAAGATAAAAAGGGAAAAATGAAAGAAACAATAAAGTTAAAGGGGAAGCAAATGAAAAAAAAAAGGAAATGAAAAGATAATAGAGACAAAATAAAGAAGAGAACGAAAAAAAGAAAAGGACAGAAAGATAAAAGAAAAAATGGATGGAAGAAAAAAAAGAAAAGAAAGTTAAAAAAAAGGAAGGAAGATAAACGAAAAAAGAAAGAAAAGAGATGAAGAAAATTTAAAGAAAAGTAATAAATAAAGCTAAAAGAAAGAAAATAAGCGAACAGAAATATATGATAAAAGAAAGAAAATTCAAGAAAAAAGACAAAGAAAAGAAAATATGAAATGGTAAAAAAATAAAGGAAATACAAAAAGGAAAAGAAAAGGAAGAAAAAAAAAAGAAAGGATATAATGATAAAAAGGACAAAAGAAAATAAAGATAATAAGGGGAAAAAAGTTGAAAAGAAAGATATAACGAAGAAATATTTAAAAAAATGAAAAGAAAAAAAGAAAGATAAACGAAAATAAGGAAAAGAAAGAGAAAAAGATAAAAGAAAAAGAAAGAAAGATAAACGAAAGTAAGGAAAAGAAAGAAAAGAAACGATAAAATAAAAAGAAAGAAAGAACAATATAAATTCGCAGGAAACTGAAAAGGAGGAAAAGAAAAATTGCAAAAGTAAATGACGATTCGTGATTACCACGACTCGAAGAGACTTGCTCAGTTTTCGATGAATTTTTTATTTTCTTTTTGTCTGTGTGTCCAGATAACCTTAATTTCACTCTCTATCCGTCCATACTTGTATCTCCGCTGATCGGTAGATCAATAATTCATCAGGCACTTCATCAGGCGAACTTGTGCTCTGAGACGCCTTTGCGAACGTCCGTCTCTCCGTCGGACCGGCTTGACTAAAGTTCGCTCGTTTTTCTTCGGCTTTGATCAGCCGAAATGCATCAGGCTGGAGATTAGCTGCCCAACTCTCTGTCCCCGATAAACAATTTTGTCGATTTTCAAAGCCAAGATAAGAACTTTATTATTATTATTATCATCATTTCTTCTTTCTTTTCTTTTCTTTTTTTTTTTTTCTCAAGGCGGAAAGTCTCGCGATCTTCACAGTTGATTCCACTCATCGACCAAAGCCAGCGAGCTTCAAATAGCAGACACTGATTAAATGCTGATACCTTATAAACTAATAACTACAGTCTCTGGTTACAGCAAGTGAAATCTATATTTTGATTAAATGTCCATTGCACGCTTTTATATGAACACAGGCTTTTTTTTTCTAATCGAAGTGTCTGGTCATATATCCTCTAACCTCTTGCTCATTCTCTTCTGCTAGGTCAAACTAAGCTGGTCGTTTCTACCTTTCATTACCAGATAATTTAAGGGAGTTTACAGACACTAGACAGAAATTATTGTTAAAAGGGTGTTGTCAAGAAAAGCCTATTTTCATTAGATTCTCCTCACTCAGCTATATTCCAAGATCAAACTTCAGACTATCGGTTATAAACTCTCTATTTAAAATCCACCATCTTACCAATAAGAGACAGAAATAACACATGGAATATATATATTCCCTAAAATTAAAACGGTATCTTCATTTATATATTATTTACCTATATGTTATAGAGTGGTTTCAGAGTGGAGGCTTGTATTTGTAGTAAGTCGGTTCTAAAATAGGTTCGACGTACAAAACGTTAGGAACTTCATATAAGTTATCAGTTATGACACAGAGAAAATCTAGTTGTGGTCGCTGACAATTTAGTATCCGACTAACGGTCGTCTGGCATCGACTGAGTGACCAACTCACTGAGCGACTTCCTCGTTACTCTTATTATAGGTGGGAGAGTCTATTAACTATAGAATAAGTGTGTTCCACTATAACACTATATTATTCTTTTCAGCAACGCGAGCCACATAGATAATACCATTCACAAACACCCATCAAATACAAGTGAATTAATTTACACATTTTCAGATACTTTGCTATTTAACAAAGAAAATGGCACTGCACTTGTATAGCGATGCATAAGGCCGAAAGTAAGGGGCACCCAGTGAGGACTGAACTCACTACTCAGTCGTAATTGTTCTAGCGAGACAAGCTTGCTAACCATTACACCACCTCAAGGTGCACCACTGCACTTGTATATAGTCAGAACTAAGATATGCAACTAACCTATGAATACCAACTTTTTCAATTTTCTTACTCTCCAGCAGTCACTACCAATGATATGGACAGCATCTCAAAGTATGATATTTTTTTAACGAGTGTCTAGTCATATATCCTCTAACGGTTACAGGTTATATGACCAAACACTTGTTAAAAAAAAACAAAAAAACTTAAAACATTTTTAACTGCGGCTCACTGCAAGGATCTTATCAGTCAGTCATGTGCCATGCGTAATACACGCTTTTGCGATCATGTATCTTTCGGTACATGACTGACGTGGCAGATTTTTTTTCCTGCATTAGGTTGCAATTTCTTTCTGCGGTAGACCAGTTGCCATCCAAAGTTATAGAACCAAGTCTGTCATGCTATTTACCCATAACTGAGGATTTCCTAAGGGAAAGGTAAGCACACAAGTGAATGTAATGGATTCGAATGGAATTCGAACTCGGCTCTCCAATTCCTCAATCCGAGCCGCTATCCATTATTCCACAGTGCTTCATTATGTTTATTATATATAAATGTAATAAATCAAAGACAAAATCATTTATATGTATATTTCTTAGGATTCTCATATATTGCAATTGCATGTATCTATTTGTATTATCTATTTGTATAAATATAAAATTATTATTTTTAGAAAAAAAAGAATTTAAAGGAAATTCCGACAGAAATGTAAAGTAAATATTAATATAACCTGTTTTTTTTTTTTTTTGTTGTTTTTTTTTTTAATTTTCCGAAACAACAGCCAACTTACTGATTATTCCGAGACTTCAAATGCACATAACACATCATCTTACTACCATAGAAAGAATGTACCAGTATTCGACTTCGACACTGAGTCGGGAAATTCACTTTTATCCCTGACCTTATATGTAGCTTAATTATTCAATAATCTTAACGGCTTTCACTGGCGACAAAGACGAAAGTACTTCCCGCCTTCGTACCTAATTTTTGGCGCGAGGTCTCTTTGTGAGAGAGAGAACTGACATCATTCAGTCCCCAACGTGTTTGACGAACAAGATACATAAACTCTATGAGAAATATATATATATATATATATATATTTAAAAAAAAAAAAAATATATATATATATATATATATATATATATATTTAAAAATATATATATATATATATTTAAAAAATATATATATATATATATATATATATATATATACGAGCTTCTCTTGATGAAAAACTAACGATGATTTTTGAGTGGTGTACAACATTTAGAGTTGTTTATATTTTGCACTTTGCCCTCACTTGCATTTTTTTCTTCTTTCTTTTTTGTCGTGGCCCATTTTATTTACCTCACGACCCACTGAAGGATCGGGGCCCACAGTTTGACAATCCCTTACCTAGTCTAACCGCCTAGTTCTTTCTGTTGTGTTAAACCTCACTTTGATGACTGCTTGTGCTTTTAATTACTGTTAAGGGTCCACCCCTTTTTATAGAAGTGGACTTGCCCAGTGTGGATTTGTACTGCTGCCGGTGAATACCCGGGAGTGAGAGAGTGACGGAGACGAGTGAGTGACGGAGTCGAATCGGAGACTAACAATGAAGGGTTGTAGCTAACCGGAAAATTCGAGTGTGAGGTAACCGCTTTGTAGGAGTCACAGTTGCGAGCACGTAGACTCAGAAAGAAGTCATACTTTGATACTGAATTTCCCAGACTGTATATATATTATTGTTGCTACTAACCGCATTTCTGGATCTACTAACCGTATTACCAATTGTATTATTACGTCAATACATTTATTTGCTATATTTCATTCCCGCGTTTGTCATTCTGTGACGTCGCCCCCCCCCCTGGTCGCAGCGTCGACTGTGTCGTTCGATCTTGTTCGCGGCACTAGTTGTGACGTCACGTGCTCTCCAGGCTCTGATATCCTGGTCACGGACAGCACCAGTTGTGACGTCTTTGCCGCGGCGTCAGCTGTTCGCTCCTCGCTGCTCCAAGTGTGACGTTCTAACCCTTTGGTTAGATGAATACCAACCTCGTCGTTTAACTCGCCTCCAACGCCTGGTTACTAGGGTAACTGCACTGATCCCGGTATGCCTACCCACGTTGTGATTAGATCTTAGACAGACGGGATCAAACAGGCATTGGGGCCGTAAGCAAACTAAGTTCAACGGGGTGGTAACACACAAGAAAAGAAAAAACTCACAAGGTCAAAAAATTATTGAAAAAAAAAAGGTAACAACCTTTTATATCAAATGTTCGTTACACAAAATTGTTCCTACCTCCCGACCCGTTCTATGGACTGTGGCATAATGTCGGGGTGTGGTTTGGTTTCGACACTGGGCGCTGATCTCTACCAGTCGTTCACGGCTGATTTCCCTCGCCGTTAGTGCGCGAATTAATTTCTTCTCTTCTGCTTCGGGTGGACGAATTTATTCACTTCGACTTGAGTTGGGCGAATTTCTATTCTTAGGCTTGGTTTGATTTCAACTTCTTCTAGGCGCAACTGCAAGTTAACTTCTTCTTCGTCTGAGGCGCAAACCCAACTCCAACTGCAACTTCTCTGCCTGTCCGGCCTGCAACTCTTCTGCTTGTCCGGCCTGCAACTTTAACTTCTCTTCGACTTTCGGGCTGCAGCTCCAACTCTTCTTAGGCTTTCGGGCAATTTTCTTCACTTCGACTTGGGCTGGACGAATTTCTTCACTCCGGATTCTCTTGCCTGCAAAGGGGTGAATGAACCGGGCCCGCCGCCCGCGTTCAAGCTCCCTCGCTGTCCGCCCTGCAACTCATTTCTGTCGATTGGGGTCCTGCTTTTATTGACGCCGTAACAAACTGGGGTGGGTCTGTCGGCGCCAGGGTTTTCTTGATAATTCTAAAAGTCGCATTATTTCTGATTTCCCATTATCGCTCTTACTTTCACTCTTAATTCCTTACAGTGCCTCTGCGGGGGGAGGCGCATACCCGCTTCCCCTGGTCTCTCGTATGTCAGGTGACCGCTCTCGACCAATGGGGTCCTGGTCGAGCGTCTTTCCTCCTCCCTCGCACATCACGTGACCGCTCTCGGCCAATGAGACTCTGGTCGGGTGTCTCTCCTCCTCCCTCATGTATCATGTGACTGCCCTCGGCTAATGAGACTCTGGTCGGTATCTTCTCTCCTTCCTTCGTGACGTCTCCAATCGGGCGTGTACAATCCGGGGCTTTGTTCTGGGGAAGAAACACCTTGCCAAAAAAACAAAATTTAAATTGTCTTTTTCGTATACGTGGTATTTGTCAAAACAGCCCGCCGCTAATTAGATGCGACCTAAAGAAAGAATTTTTCCGCCTTGTCGGCGTCTTCCGCGAGCTAAAACAAATATTTCACCTCTTTCCTTCGCTCGGGCCTGTTAACAAAATCTTAATTATCTAAATTGAAAATATTCTTCACTCATCATCGTGGGTGGTTTTTATCTTCAACTCTAGAACTGGTCAGGGTTCGTGTACCAATGTTTTGTTTTCTTATACATTTCCCAGCGGTCACTTATCATCTCAATGACACCCCTATTCGTTCGTTACCTATTAATATTTTTTTCCATTGTCCTTAAAATCTTATTTCTTCAGCCAAATTGATAACAAACTCCCATACTCCGCGGACACGAAAGTAGGTCAGGTGCTTGACCGACATCTGTTATGCATCAATCGCGCGTGTGCCTATCCGCTCACTACCCCGTCTCGTATCATTATTTCTAAACTCTATTCCTTCAACCAAATATAACAATTTCTATTTTCCGTGGATTTCGGTCAGGTACTTTGACCTGGATATCTTTTGACACCTGTTTTTGTGTTAGTTTTACGCGTGTTTTGCTTATGACCGGGTTTTGTACTATCTATTTCTCTTTCTCTTTCTTTTTATTATTTTTTTTCTTCCTTTTTCTTTCTTTCGGATCGCCTAAATACAATTAGAGAATTATTCTCAAAACTCAATTATTCTTCGTCTCTAAATAACTATCAACTGGTTAACAAACCGAATAAAAATAAATCATATTTTTATGAATATCTCTTTTCAGTTTTCTAATAATGTAGGGTGCCACATTCATTTGAGACCGGATTTCATCACGGAATCCACAACAATTACTAAACACGTTAGTAGATTTTATAGACACTACAATTCTTTTGCAACAAGCATCAGCGTGTCGAAATCTTCACAGTATTTAGTATTGTTGAAGTTATTATTTTTTGTCGAGATTTACAAACTCTACGTTTCGTTCAATTTCGCAAACCAGTTGATGAAATTTGAGTAAGCTGATTTTTTTAGAAAAATACTGACAAAATCCTTACTTCACGGTTTAATAATTCTTTAATTTAATTTAATTTCATAGGACTTCGTGGCAAACAATATTTTTTAAGGAATTTTATTATTTCCTTTTCAACGGCGAGAATAAATTCTTAGGATTACTTACTCTTGAGCATGCAACATACACTTGACTATGCAAAAATATTTCTTTTCGGAGCCAAATTCAATGATTTTGAAGCGTTTGGTCTTGTGATTTGTTCATAGTACTCGCAACCGTTGGACGAACTGGAAATTGGATTCTTGTATATATAAAACCTTAAAGAAAAGATATGCAAAATACAATATTGCATTTTTATTAAATACGCATTTGTTATTGTAATCCTTAAGTTGTTTTTAAAATAGTGGGACTATTTTGTATGTCAAAAAATAAAGCATTTAATTTTTCTAATAACATTAATGAAAATTTATTGTAATAAGCTACAGTTACCCACCTTAGTAAAACCTACTGTACTTTGTACACCTGTTTGCACATCTCTCCAACATTTAGTTTCGATCGGCCAATGTATGGCTGTTTTATAGAGTGTGACGCACGGACTAACGGATGTCGAAGAATTTTATATATAGATTATACTGAAATTGTTAAAAAAGAAGTTCTGGGAAGGAGGCATATTTTTAAAGATAATCATATTTAATTTCATTGTACTTATTTACTTCTGTTTCTGTTATATACACAATTCCTTCCGGGTCACAACCGGTGACCTAAGGTCAGAAATGACTTTATCACATCTTCCATTGATCCTTTTTTTGTTATTATGTTTTCTATGATTTCTGTTGTATACACATTTCCTTCCGGGCCCCAACCAGAGATCTAAGGTAAGAAATGGCTTCATGGCGTGTTCCATTAATCATTCTTGTAAAAGAAGAAAAGTAAAAGAAAGTGTAACATCACACACATCTTATATAGATAAAGCCCTTCGTAAAGTATGTGGTGTAATTGTGAGTAATTTTTTTGTATTTCTTTCAAGCCTGGACAACTGTGAATCCCTTCAATGTGTCTATTGAATTATTTTTTCAATCAATCCGAGTGCTCCAACTACAACTAGAGTTTCTGAATATTTATCACAGAATCTGCATTTTAGGTTAACATAATTTTTCACTATATGTGCTTGGTGTTTTCTGATCGATACGGTGTTTCTCTACACCAGCTTCTTTCGTACGGGGAGATTATTGACTGTGAAGAGGTTTATCTTGCCATCGTTTCTGTATCTGATCGATTACAATTGCCTTTGCTTTCATTCTTAAGGTTTTTGCAGCTACAGTAGGTGTATTATGTTTTATTTACATTTCTTCACTCGATTGAAACTCTATTTTGAACTTGTTGGCTTCCTTTATTCCTGATTAAAGTATCTTACTTCTTTCATGTTCTTTGACACAGATCATCATCCAGTCTTCTGTCGTTTCCAGGTATCTTTGAAGGCCCATTATTGTAGTTTTGTAAGACTTAGTTGAACTAATCATCTGCCTGCTTCGCACATACTGACGATCAAAATCAGGCTTGGGTGTGATGCATGCAATGGCAAGTGAGAAGCTTTCTCATTTTGGCGTCCATTTGCATAATGTTAGCGATGGTCAAAAGGATGTTGAAACTATATTGCACCACGGGGACATCCAAGGTCCTTATGGCTGATATTCCGTTTTTTAATTCAACTCGGTATTCAATACCAGACGCACACGTCTGTAGTATTCTTTTTTTTACTTTATCCTTCATATGGATATGCTGTATTCCATCTCCTTCTCTAATTCCTAGGTACCTATAGGCTTCTTCTTGTTCCAGTTCCCTAATCTTTTGGACAAAACCTAGACGGGTTCAGTGTGTTTCTGTAATTACCCCTTTCCTGAATGTTACTTTTGCGCATTCATCTAATCCGAAATCCATAACTATGTCGTCGCTGAAATATTTTACAGTAATGTGGCGACCCGTCAACTCATTGTCGCCTTTGGCAAATAGTTTTAGATCATCCATGTAGATTATGTGATTGAATACTTTCTTATTAACTTTGTATCCATATTTATTATTGTTTAGTTCATGCTTAAGGGGGAATTAAGGAAAGACAAAACAGAAGGGGGTGACAGGGAGTCTCCATGAAAGATTTCTCGTCGGATATGCAGGCGGTTGGAGGTAGTAGTACCTATGGTGTGATTTAGGTATAATGTGGTTTTCCACATTCTCAAACTGTGTTTAAAGAAAAAATTATTATCACCGAGGCGACTTTGTGCATTTCTACAGCCTTATGTATCCAAGAGTCACTATCAAAGGATTTACAGTAATTTATCCACGCCGTGCTGATATTTCTACCTCTTTTCCTGTAGTTTAGCAGGATCATTTTGTTTATTAATAGTTGATAAAATGCAACCATTTGAAACTCTCTCGCATCCCTTTTGTTCCAGAGGAAGTGTTGAAACTTGACTAATGCATGGAATAATAATGCAACACAAAATGTACTTAGAACAAAATGTATTGAAACAAGAAAGTGTACACAATATTTACATATAGTCTTTTGTATATTCCTGGTAAGACCGTTCCTGGAGAATGTGTTAACTGAGTCGCAGTCGGGCAGAGTCTCTGGTTGAATCTCTTGATTCCTCCCTCTCTTCCCGGTGCCAACCATATTTATATGGTCGGTACTCCACTATGCAAATTAGGTGGATCCTATCACAACAGGAAGAATGTTGTTTTCTTCGAGAAAAGAGTAAGGGCAGTTCATCAGTGTTGTGGATTCCGTGAATGGAATCCTGCACAAATAAATAAACAACGCCAGAAATTGAGAGAGGGAAATAAGTGTATTAAACGTAAGAATACAGACTTGAAGTGAAGATTAGCAGCCCAGGAATGCGGGTTAGTAGAAAGTATATGTACCAGTCTCTGTAAGTAAAGCCATAATCAGCTCTCTCTCTCTCTCTCTCTCTGGACTCTTGTATAACTCTCTGGGAACACCCTGTGTCTGTCTCCGTATCTCTCAACATGTCTCAACGTATCTTAACGTATCTCCACGTATCTCAACGTATCTCAACAGCAGGTATTCTCTCTGTCAGTATAAGTATACTTTGGAGTCCATCTTATGTAAAAAAGGGAGGGCCCCACAACAGTCAGGGCAGACAGGATCAATTTATATGCGGTAGACAGACATGGTATTGGCCTATAATTATTCGGATCATCTGTTTCACACGATTTGGCAACGGATATGTAATATCTTCAGTTATCCATTTTGGGACTAGATTGGGGTTATTAATAAGTATTGATATAGTTTGTGCAAGGGTTTTATGGATTGATGACGGATGATAAAGCCAAAAAATAGGTACCATGTCATTTTCTGGGGATTTTCCTTTTGGGATTTCGTTAGAGCATGCCTAATATCTTGGTCAAATTTTCCCATTCTTGTAGAAGTTTATCCAGCATTCGTTATTCTTCTCGTTTGATTCATTCTACTTTGGGGCTATATTCACTTGGGCTGCTCCAAATATTCTCACAAAATTTCTGCACTTTTTCAATAGATGGTGGCTTTTTGACATCTATAACTGCTTTTCAAATTTCCCTGTATAATTTCTCATGGTACGTTTGGAATACTTTATTTTAGCGATAATACCTACAATCCTTTTTATATCGTCTTGTTCCCTGTACCTTCCACTGCAGTTTCTGTTTTAGTATTTACTTGATTGGTGGAATTTAATTTAATAATTCAATTTTATATCTCCGCCTGACCTTCCTGAATTTCGCGTTTCGAGACATTTTTGTTTCTTGAGATCATATCTAGTATCGATAACTCACCTCTGATTTCCTTTATTTCTCGCTTCAGTTTTGCCTTTCAAGCGGGCTCTTTTTGTCTGTTGTTTGATCTTTTTATTGTCTTGACATCAAGCTTTCCAGTAGCCGCTAAAGCTGTTGCGTATATAACACTAGCAGTAGAGCCCGACGTTGCCCGGGGATGTAACAGTAAGAGACAGATCAAGTATCGACCATCATGAAGACTGAAAAATAAAATTGACAATTGTTTAAGGTTGACGGACACGCATGTCTTAACTAGGTTTTTTTTTTTTTTTACGAATTGGTCAAACCCAAACTCAAACAAAAACATTGTTTTCAATCGTTATGAGTCTACCGATTGAAAAAAAAATTATTATCAACAATTGTCTTGTAAATGGAATTTTTTAAAGCATTCTGAATGTAAAAATAAAGAAAAAAGTGTGCAAGACAATAAGAAACACTACCTGCCAAAAAAAGTGAAGTTTTGTTGAAATGGTTTGAAAAATGTAGGAAATCCGATCTATCCATATATAAACACACACACACACACACACACACACACACACACACACACACACACACACAACCTGGGTTTTATAATAAGTATAACTCGATACGAGTTGTCCCTCTTTCATTCCGCGAAAGCGATGCCTCTTAATCGTGTTTTCAAATTGATTTCATGCAAAAACAATTGTGTTTTCCCAATCTTTGGCGCTGTCAGAACCACCGCAATGTAATTTTACGTAGTCCTGTGAAGTTTTGTCGAAATCGGTTGACAAATGTAGGAAATCCGATCCAATATATAAACGTACAGACACACACACAACCTGGGTTTTATAATAAGTATGATTATTTACTTATGTATAGTTTCCCAGTGGTTTGACCGTTAACATTGTTTGCAGTGCAGCGTTGTATATATGCACTTTGTCATATGAATTTTTGGGAACCGGCCTCTGCCTAACAATTGTGTTCGAGTTACTCTGCTGAGTACTTGAACGATGTGGATTTCCGCTTCGGTGATTTCACCTCTGTTGTTTTCAAGAAATTCTATCCTAATTTCGTTTGACTCATTTTCAGTGACATAATCTGAATAACCGCAGTTCACGTCACAGGTAGATTCTTCAGTTTTATTTCCTGAGAGTTTATTATATCGTATCTCATTTATTTTAGTTTTACCCCATCCTCTGTCATATTATTTATTTCCATTCTCACCTGCTTTTTGCTTAAGTGATGGGTTATTTCATTCTGGCTTATATTTAGCTTTATCTGATCTATTTCTTCATTTGAGAGTCTTTTATTTTGCACTTCGGACATTGGCAAGCGTGTTTGAGTCGAGACAGGGTGCTAGTTCAGTTACTACTATAGTTCCCCTTATTTGGTATGTCTGATTCGTGATGTTCTTTTGTGGATTTTCGAGTGCGATAAAAAAGGATATCATGACTTGTTGATACTCTTCACGAATGCATTTCGTTCGCTTTCGTTTTATTAATTGATTTGGCATTGTGTCACATGGTCCAAGGTTTGGAATAGTCCGGGTTTGATAACTAGGTGTCTCATCGTTGTTGAAAGAGTTTGTTCCAGTGACAGAGTTTTCGGCCTCGGACTGGTTCCTCTCTGAGGGACGCAGTCCTTGTTAAACCGGGTGACGGTCGATCCGGTATAAGTATTTGTTTGTAACCATTGAGATTGTTGATTTTTTTTTCTTCTTTTTTTGCGTTTTATCCGTGGCTGTCAAGGCGTAATTTTTTTCAAGATACTAGCTCTAGGACGACTCGTCCTATTCATGAAATAGGGGTGGGATTATATTTAGATATCTAGGATTCAAGATTTCATCAACTTGTATCTGCATTCAGTGGGGTAATATAGGGATATGGAAATGGTACCGAGTATAATAAATTTTAACTTGGTATAAGTTGCAGTAACCAATGGCCACCAGATGAAAGGTCAGAGGTGGACATACATTGGCGGGGGGTAACACAAAAAAATATTTTAAAAATTAAAAAGTAAAATAATATCAAAGATATTTAAAATTAAAAAGAAAAGAAAAATGTAATTTCAAATTAATTGGATAAAAGTTCACATACCTTACATATTAAAAGACGAATCCAGAGTGGTATTAGCCAAAGATTAAAATTTTCAACTTCCTATTATTATTATTATTATTATTATTATTATGATCATTATTATTATTTATTAAAGAATAAAATTATAATAAATGTGATATAATAAAAATTATCAAAATATAAATATTAAAAATGATTTTAATGAATTAAATGAATTCTAGTATGAAATTAATCCTAGAACGACTATTGTAATACAGTGTAACCCGGATATAAGAGACCCGGATATAAGAGAAACCCGGATATAAGAGATATTTTCTCTGGTCCCAAATTAGAGCCTGTATTAATGTAAACAAAATAGACCAAACCCGGATATAAGAGAAACCCGGATATTCTTCTTCTCCGGTCCCGACAACTCTCTTATATCCGGGTTACACTGTCTTGGTATAATACTTACTGTATACCTACTTTTGCAGCCCCTCGTATAACTCGTTAAATAGAAATCTGCGCAAGATACTGAAAAACAGGTATCAAAACATCAGACCAAAACTAAACCTTGTATTGTCTGCGTCTGTTGTCAAGTAAAAGCGTCTATTTGAATAACAATAGCAAATCTCTTAAAAGAACAAGTGCAAAAAAATAGAATCTCTATTGAAGTTGACGGATAAGTTATTGAATCGAAACAAATTGAACAAATTTAAGATGTTTTTTGTTAGATTTACAAAGTGAAAATTAATGTACTTTTTATGTTAGACATATTTTTTTTATTTTTAGTTTCCGAGTGGAAGCCATTTACAAAACTTATAAAAAAATGACAGTCAGCGTAAAAATGGAGAGAAAAACGAGAATTATATTTTGACCTAGATAAGAATAAAGGCGATATTTTTAGCGTTCTGACATTTCTCCCATCGACATAAGGACGTGTGAAATTATTAAACAAAACATAACTTAACCCCTTGAAGGCACATCATATATACTATCGAACTTTGCTAGGTAATTACCTTTTCCCTATATTTCTAAGGCAATTGTTTCGAAGACAAAAGAATATGCATTCCTCCATAAAAATATTGGCATCTATATTTAGGAGTTAAATCGAAAGAAGATATTTTCATCAGGTAATGTAACATATTCGAATGCCTAGCTTGATCTCATAAGGTAAACGACTCTGGGTGATGTAGTCCAATGAAAAGAAAGTTTGGTCTAGTCATGGGGATTTATATATACGTGTAATTAAGTTTTCTTGAAGATGCCTGAAAGTAAAAGAAAATATTTGTTTGGATTCAGGTAGTAGGCTCGGAGTGAGGAATCGAAGAGCCGAGTTCGAATTCCAGTCGAATCCATCACATTCACTTATGTGCTAATACCCTTGGGAAAGGTATGAATCCTCTTCTTCTCCCCCCAGGTATAGGTAAATAGCTGGACTGACCGAGTTCTATATCCCTGGATGGCAACTTGTCTACCGTAGAAAGAAATGGTAACCTACTGCGGGAAAAAATATCTGCCTCGTCAGTCATATATCGAAAGATACATGATCGGCTAAGCGTGTATCATGCATGGCACATAACTTAGGTACCACCACGAAATCGCTAAAAAAATGACATAGCATGATCAAAAAGACACCAAACTTGACGAAAACAAAATTTTATCGTCTAAATATTCATGTTATTATTAAGAGGAAAGACCAAAGTTTATTTTAATTATTTTTTAAAATATTTCTTTCTTTTTAGAACATTCTAATTAAAAAAAAACTTGTTTCTCTTTGTATCACCGGAACTAGTAAAATAACATACAATTTTTAGCACTTTTTTTTGTATGACACATTAAGTTGAAAAATCTTGCAAAAATAAAAATAATTGTCGGATGTTAATGAAACTTTCAGAAAGTATTCACAGATGATCGAAATTATTATAAGTATTTTTTAATTAATTTCATGTCAGAAATATTTTTTTATATTTATTACCCAACCCCTAAATAATTTTATAAAAACTCTAGAAATTCGATCGCATCGGGTTTAGTGATTACAATAGTTAAAAGCACAAGGCTTTGAGGAATGCAAATCATGTTTTTTGTTTTTAATTGGATCCCACCTACCTGAAAATCAGCTGTGAATTGTAACATACAAAACTCAATAAAACAAAGTTATTATTTAATTTCTAATGTTTTTATTTGCTTTTAGTTGTTTTTATGAATATGGACAATATTTTCTGAAAGCAAAAAAATTTTTAGATGAAAAATGAATTTTTAATAAAATTATTTATTATTTTTTAATTATAATAGGTTTTTATATTTATGTTGTTAAAATATTATAAAATTAGTTAAAAGCCACATCCACTTTCGTAAGTGTCCTCATAAGTGTCCTTTTTTTTAGCGCGTTGTAAATTGTATCGTTTTGACTAATCAGAAGACACGCAGTAATTAAGAAATGTAATTTTGTGTTTATAATCGGGCTGTAATTATAAAGTACGGAAGACCAACCAGAATACAATTAAGTTGCGTTATTTGAATTAGGCATTGTTCTCCACTGTTAAGGCCTATTACTTTTGCGAAACACGTATGGAGAAGTTTATTTTATTTTTCAATTTCAACTGTGAAGGGTACTTACAAGTATCAGTATCATCTCATGAAATTTATATGATTTTATTTTTATATTAATCTCAGTTATGACATTTTTCCATAAATGAAATATCAAAATCAATAATAAAATGAATGAAAATACAAATAACACAGTAAAATTATAGTATTTTATGTACACTTCTGAAAAAAATTTATAAGAAAGGTACCTACAAATTAATTAGATACCTTTCTTTTGAAATTTAATCTCATTCTTAACAGTCTTATTTTAATTTCTTTATAATATATTTTCCATAAAGCATCGTAAACGTAAAGGTGAAAGCTAAGTACAAAAAAAAAAAAAAAAAATAGAGCGCTGAAAGTTTTCGTTAAAAATAACGA
The DNA here is from genome assembly GCA_903632075.3 of Acanthosepion pharaonis. Taxonomy (NCBI): domain Eukaryota; kingdom Metazoa; phylum Mollusca; class Cephalopoda; order Sepiida; family Sepiidae; genus Acanthosepion; species Acanthosepion pharaonis. The sequence goes on from CAHIKZ030000280.1 coordinate 1,291,758, forward strand.
GGTAAATAATTTGTTCACTTCCCTTTTCGCCTTCCGTAGAACAAATTATGATCTCGTAATCCGTCAATACGCCATTCAACACCTGTCAAGTAAAGCGAAAGTTTATGACCTGCTTTGTTTTATTTTCAAATTACATCTTTTCGGCGTAGAAGATAAGTTAAGATTGGTTCAAAATATTTTAAATAAACATAATTTCTGATTTTCTTAAAATAAGTTTTGAAAAAATGATAATTGATATTTAAAAGAATTTCAAAGTGAGATTTTCATCTTTTTTATAATATGGAAAAAAATGGACGCCAGGATCGATTATCTGTCAATTTTGCTGATTCAAAAAAAAAAAAAGAAGAAAAAGATTTTTAACGAAAGTTTCGGACGTGCTCGGAACGATTAAGAAATGTAAAAAAAAATACCCAAAAAATACTTTGATCTTTCCTCTTAATAATAACATGAACATTTAGACGATAAAATTTTGTTTTCGTCAAGTTTGGCGTCTTTTTCATCATGCTATGCCTTTTTTTAGCGATCTCATGGAGGTACCTACACATAACTGATTAGTCGAAAGTCAGTAGTGACGCAGAGCAAGCAGAAGTTAGCATTATCAACTTGATGTCAACGGCTGGAGAAATGTGGGAACTGGTCAAACGATTTGACTGAAAGGAAAAAAACATTCTATTTCTAAACTATTGTGACCAAGTAAATGGTTAAAGTAATAACAAAACAAGTGCTACAGATATATCATATATTAAATAGTAAGTACAACAGAAGAGTATTAAACGACTAGTGAGTGTGTGTCGATTGACTCAGTATTCAATCTATTCGATATTTAACAGCCCCACCACGAGGGATGTATGCAACACGAGGCCGAGTTTACCGTGGGTTCTCTGAGACCGGAAGCCCGGCCAAAAATAGAAGCCGCCTAAACGGGTTCAGGGACTGTCTACCTCCCCGGACGAAAATCTGCCCTTCGGCAAAGCCTCGTCCGGGTTCCTCACTGCCGAGTCAGAGAGTTCGACAGTTCAACAATCTATTAGACTTTTAATATTTGACAGCCCCTCACCCACAACGAGGGTGTATGTGGCACAAGGCCGGTTTATTGTGGGTACTCCGAGCCCGTAGGCTCGGTCAAAAATATTCCCTTTGAACCAGCCTAAACGAGTTCAGGGCCTGTCTACTTCCCCGGACGAGACTTTGCACTGCGGCATAGCTTCGTCTTAGTTCCTCCCTGCCGAGGCAGAGAGTTCGACAGGAATGAACAGTGTGGGTGGCTGTTATATTTAACTGTCTCCCCACAAGGAATGTATGTGGCACAAGGCCGTGTTTAACGTAGGTTACTCCGAGCCCGTCGGCTCGGCCAAAAATATTCCTTTTGAACCAGCCTAATGGGTTTCAGGGCCTGTCTACCTCCCCGGACGTAACTTTGCCCTGCGGCAAGGCTTCGTCTGAGTTCCTATCTGCCGAGACAGAGAGTTCAACAGAAATGAACAGTCCGGTCGACTGTTCCAAAAGGCCTTCTCTCCTACTAATTTTATAGTAGGCGGAAGAGTCCAACATAGACTCTTTAGAGGGAGGGTATCACAACATGAACAAAAACCTATATGAAAAGAGAGTTCAAAATCTAATTTTTTTCTGTGAATTTAGGCAATTTTTATACTAAAATTCATTGAATACAAATCCAAAGAACTACTCAAGATAAAGGGTGACTGTTAAAATGGTAATGGTGATATATGAGGCTATGAATAGGACGGGTGGTACAAAGTAAAGATTATAATACTTAAAAGGGTCCATAAGACGTGTAACTATTTTTTCTAGGCTGCTTATAAATAAGTTTTCTTCACTTTTTTAAGCATTTAACCCCAAGCAAAACGGGAGTGCCACTAGCACGCAAGGGGTTACAGAGGATTGGGAACAAGAGTAAAGAATCGTGAAAGAGGAAAGGATGAAGTGAAGGACGGGGAATTAGAACAAGGCATCTGAAGATGTCGATTGACATTGCATTTGAATAATTGAAGATTATAGCTATCCGCGATGCAAGTAAGTGGAAGGAAGTTCCATAGACTGGAATTGCGAGACAAGCAGCTATTGGAATAGAAGAGACGGCTACATTTAACAGTTTTGACAGTGAAAAGGTGGGAATGAGATGCCAACCTAGTAGCACGCTTAAATTCATGTAGCTCGTCGGAGCAGTTACCGTGAAAATATTTGTAGAAAAGACAGGGGGAAACGACGGCACGTCTATGAGAAAGTGACTATAGACGTGATGCCAGATCAGGACCAATCACATTGCATACCCGTCTCTGTTGAGTACTTTGTGACGAACAGCAGGGGCCCCAGACCATATATGGCAGAAGCATTCCATGAAAGTACAAATGAGCTGCAGATAAAAGATGATTTTATTTAATCTTTACGGTTTATCAACACTTTGTGGGTTATTTAATACCGAGACATATGTTGCGGGCGACAAAAAACAAAACAAAAAAAAAACGACCACTTGTTACGAAAAAGCAAAAAAAAAAAACAAACATTAGAACAAGTTACAATAAGAATGTGCTTGTTTGCGTAGGTGGGTGTATAGGTGGGTGTATAGGTGGGTGTTTAGGTGGGAATATAATAAGCGTGTGTGATAGACACGTGTGTGAGACAGTACAAAATCTAAGCAAGAAGCGAACGAGCCTTGTCGACAGCATCCCTATCAACGTACGTTTACATCTACAAAGAGAGAATATCATTGCATATTTATAGGCTTAAAGAGCGCCCCCTAACGAACGCTTTTGGTAGATACAAGTGGAGTAATCGGCACATATTTTGGGTTCTCAGAATAATTTTTATGCGAGTTAATATTCCATGAACAATTTCTTGGAGATAGCAATTATTTTTCCAGATAGAAGTGTTAATACTTAACCCATAGCTCGGGGGAGAAGAGATGAGTTCATGCCTTTCTCAAGAGCTTTCGTGCCTAATGAACGCAGTGAACTCGAACTCGACTCTCCGATTTTTCATTCAAAGCCGCTATCAATAAATACAAAGGTCGTGTGGACATGGATATTGGTTCGAGTAAGATAAGCATTTCGTCAGCGTGTTTGTCGAAAGAGTTTAGTCATTTAGAATCGAGCAGAAACAGGAACCACCAGAAATATGGCTTGTAGTGCCACGTTCACTCTATATAGAGTAAAAGATCTATAAAAATGGAAACCTCCAAAACCAAAAAAGAAAACCCTGTTTTTATTTTGAATATCTTGAAAATGGGACAATGATGAATACAATGGAACTTATTGCAGAAATATTCTATAAAGCAAGAACAATAAAGAAAAAAGTTTATGAAATGTTGTTGTATTATAAAACGAATGTATTACACGTTTGTTTTGTTTGTTTAACGCCATATTTGCTCCTTATAGGTCATTTAATACTGCAATTTAATTTTTTTTTCTCGGGAGATTTAAAGTAATAAAAACATGCCATTCTGATTTACGATTGAATCCATAGTAGATGATACTTAACTTTTGTGCATATGTATGTTTGTGTATACATCATTACTAGAGACAGTAATGTGTTTTATCTTTATTTTTTTATTGGAATATGTTATATTCCGTGCTAATAGGAATATGGAATGGACAAACACGGTGGATAAATAGTAACAGGTTTATTGTAGAAACCAGTGCAACAAGCAAGGAAGAAATAGTTATGCGCATGGTCGTCGCAAGTCAGTACAGTTGTGTGCGGGCTGCTATCGGAAGGCCGCTAGTTCTCGCAGATTCCAACTCGACGCTATTTAGTAACTGCCCCACGCAGTCACATGTGGCACAAGGCCGAATTTAAAGTGAGGTTCCTGAGCCCGAAGGCTCGGCCAAGAAATCCCCGTAGACCCTGCATAAACGGGGTTGGGTCCGTCTACCTCCCCGGACGAAACTCTGCCCTTCGGCATAGCCTCGTCCGGGTTCCTCTCTGTCCGAAGGCAGAGAGTTCGACTAGCGCAGCTGGGAAAGATCCCAGCTCGACGCTACCTTTTGCTGTTCTAACGGATACTTATAGGCAGTTACCACCTATAGTGCCGCCACTCATGGGGGTGGCAGGTTATTCCATTACATTTGGATACAGTTTGATTTTAAAATAATTGTAGGATATTATATAGATTAATGTCATGAAAGTGTTCTTTCATGTTAGTTGTTTGGTTGATTTTTGTTTAGCGGCATATCAACATCAATTAGTTATTTAATATCGGAATCTAAAATTGTCGCAATTATATGCCTTCAACTACAAATAAAATGCATTGTTTGTAATTTTACTATAAAAAGGTATTGTTAGTCATTTTTTATAGAAAATGTATTTCTGGTATTTTTTCTATGGAAATGTATTTTTATGATTTTCTTATGTTTGGACGTTCGCTATTTGTCCGTTGCTGGGGCCGTAACTGGTGTTACCACTCCGAGTCAGTGTGGACCTGGGAACAACAGCAAATAAGTGTCGGTTCCCCTCTCCTCAAAACGTCCAATCTCCCGATCAGAAACCTTGCTGCCGGCTGTAATTTATCGTCATACCCTGGACAGAATTTATTAGAATTATTACGTCGGTGTGATCCTAAAAGAGTGTAAGTGCATTTTTGTAAAATGAGCAAAAAACATTAAACGCCAAAGTTCTGAATAAAAATGCAGAATTCGATTTAAAATTGGAACCAAAACCCAAAAAAAAAATGTTTATATATGTCACAGAAATAAGATTCAAATGAAATTCGAGAATATTCTGAAAGCACTCTCTGGAAATACGTGTCCCTGTTGTTGTTATAGCGCCCATCATTTGTTCTAGATTGTTTGCCTGATATCCAGAAAGGCCATTTTAATACAGAATTCTCATTGCTGTGAATGAGTCTGACTCTGTTTTTAATTAGGGAAACGGTCTGTTTTCCTGCTGGAAGTGTCAACCAGAAGACAGGTTCACCATAGTTATAAATTGAGGCATGTGGTCAGACACCATACCTAGGTAGGCCGCGACATTTAAATAATCTTTTATTAATACAACGATTTCCAATGTATGCCAAGAAAAGAATCCTCATACCAACACCAGCATCTCGAAGCTTTGGCACAAGTCAAGATGGATTCATACTTTCATGTCATTTACATCAACTTCAGGCCGTACCATCCAAATGTCGCAACAGAAATAGAGGCCCATCAGACTACGCAACGTTTCTTCAAGCTTCTAGTGTCCAATTTCCGTGATCCTTAGCGAATTCTAATATCAATTTCTTGTTCTTACCTTATAGAAATGATACTAGGCCTGGACTTCAGCTTTTGCATCACATCTGTTTCAAGTTCCAACATGCTGCCCGTTCATAGATGCCTTTATTTATAACTTTTGTAAAGGGTGCTTATTTGCCTTTCTATCGGTTTGACCCAGTTAGTCCATTATTCTCTGACCGCTTTCATCAAAAACGGTTTTCCACTTATGGAACTGGCACTCACTCGATTTTTTTTTTTAACTTTTTTTCAACTATTCTTAGTAAACCATGGAAAGGGTTGTCCTTGAAAATCCGTGTAAATCATCATTTAAAAAAAAATTAATCTGACCTGCCGTCTGACTCCAACTGCGTTCAAAATCAACTTTATTTCCCATACAAATGCTTGAAAGGAAAATCAGCAGGTCGTCATGACCATATCTGAAGGCCTATATCCATTAGATTTCTGCTATGAATTGTCTGATCAGAAAATTGCATAAAAGAGCATTTTTCTACGTGCGTTTAATTAAGTTACCAGTGAGTGCATACATGCCTGTGTATTTTATGTATGTGTAAAAATGTTTGCGTGTGTATACATACCAGCACAAAATATTTATTGATTAAAATCGGGTGTATCTAGCTAAAGTCAGAGACATAGCGTAGATAAAATCGTTCATAAAATGACACTTCCAAAAATTTCGATTCTAATGACCTCAACAGATGTATAAAAAGAAAATATATTACATTAAAATTCAATACGCTTAGTGCAGAACTCCAATTCTATGGTGCCAAAATTATTGACTCCGATTATATCTCTATTAAAAATGGATGTGTACAAAACACTAAAAAAATCATTAATACCGTAATAAATTCGTGTGTTCTACAGAAAACTAGAAAATGGGGAAACAAGTTTCCATTGTTATGTTCCTGACAGGTCGGTAGAAAAGTAATGCCTTTTTTTAATTTAATTTTAAAATTATAACTCATATATTCTCGTCAGTATTGTTCTCTACATCATAAATTGTCAAAAGACCCTAGAGGAAAATTTGTGGAGTTAATTTCCATTTTCTTACTCATAATCATCTTTTAAAGTGGCTTCCCTCTATGGCACACACAGAATACCAAATAGTTGTAATATAATGTCTATTTTTAAAATAGAAAGTGTTGCAAACATTTACCGTATCTCAATAAACATTTATGGAAAATCAGCACCTGATGTAAGCAAAGTAACTTGATGTGCTAGTAGAGTTAATGGCAATTATTGAGAGAAAGGAGAAACTAGTCTTTACGACAGGACCATCAGTGACTGGTGCTATGAATGAGAATGGGGCCAAATGGTACACTCATTACAAACGATAGAAGAATAAATGTTTCAAATCTGGGGAAGCTTTCAAATGAGCTATGGTAGTTCTTACAGTGTAGTGTATTCTCTTGACTGTTCAAAAATATGTACAGAGTGGATTCCCTGTGCAGACTCCACATAGGAAAAGGCTTATTGTTGCCCAAGAGCACTTGCAGCTGCACAACATAAGCTACGAAGGAGGCACTGTGAGAGCTGCGGGTCTCCAATGAAGGGAGGTTAAAATATTAACTCTATAAAACAAGAATATTTCACGAGTCGGGTACACATGCACGCATTCAAAAGTGTAATAAAGCAATTGTGTAAGAAAGAAACTATGTTAAGGAGTGAATTTTGAATATTGTGTCATTTTAGTTAATGTTTCCTATAATTTGTGTACTTTTACCATTAAATATGATGTAATTAAATAATAGAAATGGTAATAGCCAACGTCAGATTAACTGTTTCCTTATAAGGAAACAATCGACATTAATTGACCGAGAAGTTAATACTACTGTTGTTTGACATTTATAAAATCGTTTTTTACCAAAACAATATATCCAGTTTTGTTGATGGCTTCTCCCCTAATATTATGTTCGAAATAGTGTGGAATGTCAACATCTCATTATTTACTATTCGAGTTACATGTGCTATTCATTTTAGTTGTCACTGCTGTTGGAAGACTTTAAGTGAAGTGATTTTCGTTATTTGGTACAGTTATTTGGGATTCGGTAGCGCCAACTTACGAGGTTCGAAGAAGGATGTTCCTCCCTAAGATCTACAGGATTTATTCGTTCGAAGCCATTCTTAAGCATTGGTCTGAGAAAGTATTTGTATACAGGTGATAGTTTAAATTTTCCTGAACGTTATCGCGCCATGTATGATGTTCATATGAATTCCTCAATGGGATGAAGATATTTTTGACCGACCCTCGAAATATAATTGGTAAGAGAGGAAAGTATGTTGAGGACCAGGTTTGGAATCCTAAGATATTTGTATTCATTCTGGTGTACTTTGTGTATTTCTGTTCTTAAGACTTTTTAAATGTTGAGTTGGTACTATTTTTAAGCCTAGCCTCTTTGGTATAGGAAACTTAATCTCTAGCTTCTACATTAGCCAACTCGTAGGTGGCAAAGAACAAGAGGGAATGCGGCTTTTTCCAGCTTAATCCGGAATTCCAAATCGATACTTCGATTCCAGTTGCCATACCGGTAGTAAACAGGATTTAACAGCAGTAGACAGGTTTGCCTATCGCCTGGTTCACATTCCTTCCCAGTCTTTTGAACAGGAGTAGAAATTTATTCCTTGTTTAGGATTGGGCTTCCAGTTCCTTCTCCTAATGTCTTTTAATTCTCTTTTACTTCCAATAACCCCTTAGTGGCATTATCGACTTGATTTGAATGAAATAATAATAATAAAAAAAAAAAACAGAAAAAAGAAAATAAATAATTAGTCTATGACTAAGTAAATTTTCTACTTCTTAAAGTTAACGAAGTTTTTGGACAACCAAATACTTCGTTTATGTGCCATGATTGAAAACATTAATCATAATATAAATAATATTATCCTCATTACTGAAACCGTTCCAAGTGTCCTAAGAAATTACAGGTGCATCTGTAAACATTTCCCTTATATGTTTCTCCAAAAATGCCGGAAACTGAAAATAGTATCGAACCTATTTCTGGGTGTGAAAGCAAAATTGTCTTAATCGTGTAATTGTTAGAATAAGCTTTGAACTGTTGTCTCTTAGAAATGATTAAAGATATCTTACTGTAATTCTTCGAAGTTTTTATAACACTATTGAACTCAACTCTGTCAATAAGAATGTAAATAGCACTAAGTTAAAATGGTGATCCCTCTTGCTGTTGTGACCTCCTGACCTAGCTTTCCTCTCTCCTTTTCCTAATTACTGTTCCCTCTTTTTAAAACTTATTCACCGTTCTCTTGATAGTTCTTGAATGAAAGTCAGGGTATGAATTTTGGTACCATTTCTGAAGACTTGAATCATCTTTTTCCTCTTAATTAAGACAGTGGGCTGACAAAATACTATTTTAACCTGTTCTCTTTCTAACTGAATAACTCAAAGGGTTTTTCAGTGATTCTTATGAAAAATACTGTCAAGACGGCAACGCTTCTTATCTGAAAACCTTTAAACAGAAAAGTAAAAATGTGAAAAAATGTGAAAAAATATTATCTCTGAAAACCGAAGTATTTATAACGACGCATATTAAACATAGACAAAACGTTATAACAAGTAAATAGTATAATACCCACTACTAATGAAAAATACAGGAACCTATTCGATGAAAAACGAACAAAGAACCAGAAGTAATATCTAGATTTAAATTTTGGACCAATTTGCCAGCTGTAATCCAAACATGATCCAAACATGTATGCATATATATATATATATATATATATATATATATATATAAGGTGCGATGGATAAATTTTGTTACCTACACTGGTGAAGATAAGTTTAAGACCGATGGTTAACGTTTTATTCTTTTCAGAATATGTTTCTAATAAAACAATATATATTTGTTTTATTTTGTACACTTTATGCAGAATATATTTCTCTTTTGAATGATGTAAAAATTATATATTTTTCTATGACTTGAAAAATTTTAATGCTGGATTACTTTAAATTATCCAACTTTACCAGCAAAATAAGTTCCAGACTGTATGGGTATGATGCAAATTATTTGCTAAATAGCTGCTCACGTGACTGGTCATTAATACAGTATATTGTTTAATAACTGAGCATTGTTATACAATTAATTCACTATGGGAAAGAGTCATAGTCTTGGCTCAGTGACTAGATCAAAAATAATGTTACTTCATCAACAAAACGTTTCCTTTATGAACAAAAGCAAGCAATTAAAGTGCAGCAAAACGACTTGTGTTTAGGCTTGGAAGCTTTATCAGGATACTAGACAATATAAGGATAGGCAAAGATCGGGAGCCCCAAGAAAAACAACAGTGCAATTGGATTGATGAATTCATAGGCTTTCCGAAGCTAACCGAATGCTGACGGCTGTGGACATTTGCGGACAATTATCTGGTAAAACTGGCGTTAGTTTTACGCCGCCGCAAACTGTCCTAAACCGTCTAAGAGAATTTGGATTATTCGGGTGCATTGCTAGAAAAAAGTCAATTATTTCAGAGAGGAATCGACTCTAGCGGCTGAATTTTGTGAAAAGTTTCATTCAGTGGATGGCCGACGAATGGAGTTCTTTGGAGTGACGAGTGACGCTTTTGCATCTTTGGATTGGATGGAAAAAACTTTGTTAGACGTCGCCCAACCGAGACATTCTATCCTAAATGTGTCAAAAAGAAGCAAGCCGGAGACACAATATTGGCCTAGTTTCTAACTTGGTTGATCGCGCTTTGATGATTTGTTCTCTTAGCTTGTTAAAAGGATAACTTGGAAGGATCCGAGAAATTTTTAAGGTAATGGTTACCCTACTAATGTCATTAAACGCGTTATTGAATAGAAAAAAATATACGGTTTAAAAAACCAGTGTCAATACGACCTAGCCGGTGCCCAATTTACCTGAAGTTACTTGGGTTAGGCAGAAAGTGTCATTTAGGCAGAAAGTGCCAGTTGCTTGCTGAAAGAATTTCGGCTTGTGTTAATTCATGTTTACAACGCTGTCAAGTTGCGTACTGTATTCCAGACGAGATCCATGTTTCCACCCTTCAGCAAAGGGTCGGTTGTCCTATTTTCAGAATAGTTCAGTAATATATAAATTTAAATGCCGTCGTGACGCTGTGTATATAGGACGGACCAATCAAAGATTGAAAACGGGTATTACGCAACACATACCTGCCTATTTGCTTTCAAGCAGTGCATGACAGCTCCATTGGGTAGCATTTACTGGACAATCCCGATTGTACCGTCGATTAAAATGAGACATTTTTTCATTTTACATCATGCTCGCTTGGTTCACCACCTCTGAGTTATTAAGGCTGTTTATATTAAATTTCATCAGCCGACCCTTTGTAAAGTAAAGGAACACTTTATTCGTTCCTTACGTTTGATCGACGGATTATGAATAACTTTTTTCCATTTTATACTCTTTTTGTTTTTAATCGTTAATTTATTTACAATTAAAATCTATTTTAATTGAGTTCCAGTGTCCCCTTCTCATTCGTTATTTACTAATGAGTCTTTGATCGTTTCCTGATACCGCCAAGGTTCGCCTTTTGAGAAAATGTTGGCTGAGAGGGTGCTCTCAAGGTAAAATACTGTCGTCCATTCTATTTATATATATATACATATTATTTGTCATATTTAATAATAGTATATATATATATGTTTAATTGAAAACACGTGGAAACCTACCAAACTCCATCCGAAATATACTCGTTGACAATACAAATATAATAACCTCATCCACATGTACAAAAAAAAGGCTACAAATGATGGAAGCATTATTAATAAATAAAAAAAAAAGCCAACACTTAATAAAATCAACTATGAACACGGCCAAAATGTATTGACCGTGTCTGTAAAATAAAACGTATATAACTCGACATACATACATAAAACAATCCATATTTTCAGTTAAAAGTAAAATAAAATAAAATAATTACTTGATAATGACTAAAAGTTTAGCCGAAAGTGCTCGGACATAGGAATCATTAGGACAATGTCTACAAAAATTGTGTCCAGAAAAGAAGAAAATTTTAAGAACATAATAAAAATTAAATAAAAAAACTTAATTGCAGTACCTTGTTTTTTATTTTTAATAAAAGAGGGATTGCTGCCCAAATACACAATTGTGTATATATATATATATATATATATATATATATATATATATATATATATATATATATATATATATAAAATTTATCACCGATGCTTACATATCTATGTTATAGCTTGAGTTATAACTTCGGAACATTATGTGATTAACATCGTGAAAATGATACAGTAGTCAAATAATACCAATGTACTGTAATAAAAATTAATGAGATGGAAAAAAATTTAAAATAAAATCTCAGCTCATTTTTAATTCTTTTCTTTTTAAGTCGAAAACGTTTAGCTATTGAATTGAAAGAAACGTTTTACGGCATATCAAAATTGTGATTATGGAAGTAAAGATTATGAATTCTTTATTTTGAGGATTGACGTTGGTTAACTGTAACTGCAGAAAACGAAACTACGTATAAGAAGATGGTTACTGTGTATCCCACTATGTCTACAGCTCACTCCTACTTCTGTGTCTCTCCAGGGTGCGGGCAATCATGGCTTTCCATAATGTCCTGTCCTCCATCGTTCTTAATAAAATCTGTCATCGTTTATTTCTCCTAATGTTTGTTTCGCCATCCATTAACTCAAGTTCGCCAAGTAGGTTACGCGTTGTTTTCCAATGTCCCTATCGCCCTCAATTTGTCCCGTGGGTATCAGAATTTCCATATATATATATATATATATATATATATATATATATATATATATATATATGTTTCCTTTTCGTTTGCATTTTCTCTGGAACGTTTTTGCTCAAATGTCCTGCCCATGGTTTCCTTAGCTTCCTTCTGTAGAACCACATTTCTGTTGTTTCATTTGTGAGAGGATTGTTCAGCCTTCACTGCCATATAGGAGGACGGATATCACGTGACAGTTCAGTACTGTTTCTTTTTTTTTTTTCCTAAAGATCTTTTTCTCTTAATAATTGTTGAGTGAATCTTTGGTTATCCCAATATCCCAGATATCTAAATTTTGGCATTTTTTTGATTTTGTTTTATCTAATTTGTAATTTGCATGTTGGGTTGTTCTATTTGTTAACAGCTCACTAAAAATTCATGATAATTTAAGTCTTGGTGAAAACTGTGTTTAAAAAATAATTGATATTGAAAAAATATTTCTTTCTTACTCATTAACTAAAAAGGAAAAATAGTGAAAGATTATCTAATATATGCTAGACGCTCTGATAAAAAATCAACGGAATATAACAAACCACATTAGATAATTTTTTTTAATATAACAAAAAGTCATCATTAGAATACTCGGCAGTTTTCGTTAAATGGAACAAAATATCATCAGCTCAATACTCGGCAGTTTTCGTCAAATATAATAAAATAGTCATTCGTTGAATACTTGGCAGTTTTCGTTAAATATAACAAAAAAAGTCGTCAGTTGAATACTCGGGAGTTTTCGTTAAATATAACAAAAAAAGTCGTCAGTTGAATACTCGGGAGTTTTCGTTAAATATAATAAAAAAAGTCATCCGTTGAATACTCGGCAGTTTTCGTTAAATATAACAAAAATGTCGTCAGTTTTGTTAAATATAACAAAAATGTCGTCAGTTGAATACTCGGCAGTTTTCGTTAAATATAACAAAAAAGTCGTCAGTTGAAAACTCGGCAATTTTCAACTCACAATGAGAACAGAGTACAAACAGAAATATATGCAAAAGCTATTGAGAATATATACGAAACAGCATTGTAATAATTCCTCTACAAATGAAATATAATATAAAGATTGTAAAATGAGTTTATCAAACTTTAGATGAGAATGGTGAAGAGCGAGTTGTTGTTTTAGTATTTGACAGGGTTTGGCATATTGGTCGTCTTCATAGTTTGAATGCTTTATTTCTGGACAATTCAGACTGATTGAGTCCCTTTTACCGGATCAGGATATAAATGTTGTCTTCAATGGTGTCTAGACACACCTGAAAATCAGAATCCGATTTTCGACAGTGGCGATTTTTCGTCAGTGACTTCTTGATATTTTTTTTAAGGTGCGATGGATAAATTTTGTTACCAACACTGGTGAAGATAAGTTTAAGACAATGTTTTTTTTTGTTTTTTTTTTTACATATAAACAGAAATGAAACAAAACTAATGCTTAGTTATAAGAAATAAAGGTTGAACAACACGAAGTCTAAGTTTTATTCATTGATTGATTTGTGTTTTACGGCTTATCAACATTTTGCAGGTTATTTAAAGCCAGAAATACTTTAGATTTTAAAGTTTTTTGATGGATAATAATTATTTACTAATTAATCCATAGCTGGCGGGATAAAAGGTGGATTCATAGCTTTCCCAAGGATATTTGCACGTAAGTGAATATAACGAACCCGATTAGATTTCGAACACTGCCCGCCGACTTTCAATCCTGTGCCATTATCCATTGCACTTCCTGCACATCCATAATTATAGTACCTGGAATTCCAAAGCGGGCACCCATCTAGTTACTGGCCAGACGGGTTGTTGCTTAACTTCGATGATCGTGGTATAATCGTAAGCTCCGAAGCCTAGAAATACATCTAATTAGGTTAACTAAAGAAATATGAAAATTATATAAAGTGATATATAACAATGGCTTGGAAGATATGTACTACACATTCAGACATTACGAAAAACAATATTGCCAATATGTTTAAAACGAAAACTATATAATTGAACGGTTCATGTTAACAAATGGCGCGAATGGTTTCTCAATCAGGCTCCGAGCAAGCGTTAGGTATCACCATGATTACAATGATAGCTATTAAGATGAATACGACTCCTGCTACTTTTACCCTTGGCCAATACTTGGTAGTGGTCATTATTTTCTACTCTGCTATAGCTTTAGTTTGGGACTTACAGCTCATCAAAGCCGAGATTAAGTTCGACATTTCAGAGTTTAATCCCATCTCCTTTGGCACGCATTCGACAAATAATTCACTTAGAACTGTTTGAGAACTGATCCACATTACGGAACAATTCGTGGCAGTGAGTTGTAGAATCAGATAAGCAACACATCAAAAACGAAAGAAACGGCAAATGTGATAACACCTGCAAATCAGAATCCGATTTTCGGCAGTGACCTTCTCCATGTCATTAGTTTCCAACTAGTTGTCTATGCGGATGACACAACCATTTAGTCCTGTCTTAGCAGCAGCCCGAAAAAAAAAAATAACTAAATCTTGAAACTTCTCTCGAAAATGACCTCCAATCCGTGGTTCAGTTAGGAATAGCTTATTAATTATAACGGCTCCAAAACAAAACTTTCATTTATTCACCACAGAGAACTTTTACTGCCTAACATCAGCATGGCTCATGCCAAACTCTAGGAGTTTACCAAAATCAAACAAGTACAAAATTTTAAATATCTGGGAAATGTTTTAAAAGGACAGAAAATGCAATACTGAAATCCGAAGGCGAGGAGTATTTATAGAGAGAAAAACTTTGTTAGAATAAAAGAAAAAAATACTGACATGTTACGTGATATCTGACCTCCTCTATGGCAGTGAATTCTGGAAAACCTCCTCAGAAATGAAGAAGAGACTTGAAACACCATAAATGTGGTTCTACAGAAGGATGCTGAGGACATCATGGTGCGAACATGTGAGCAACGACGAGGTTTTTAAAGAAAATGGAGACAAAAAGGAAACTTACGGTGGAGTAATGGATAGTGGCTCAGATTTAAGAATCGGAGAGCCGAGTTCGAATTACGTGCTAATACTCTTGGGAAAGGTATGAATCCTCTTCCTCTAGCCCCCCAGATATGGGTAAATAGCAGGATAGACCGGCTTCTATATGTCTTGGATGGCAACTAGTCTACCGAAGAAAGAAATGGCAACCAACTGCGGGAAAAAAATCTGATTCGTTAGTCATGTATCGAAAGATACATGATTGCCTAAGCGTGTATCATGCATGGCACATAACTGATAGTTTACATCAGGTAGAGACAGTTGAAACTTCTGAGGCATATAATGAGGAAAGATGGTTTGGAAAATATGATACTGACAGGACAGATTGAGCGCATGTTGGACAGAGGAAAACAGCGCATGACGTACTTGATGAGCTTGCGTAAATAGATAGCGGAACACGGCTTAGGAGAAACAACGAAAAAACAAAATTTATTAAAAGCTACAAAAGATAAGAAATTGTGGAGAGCCATGATCGCCTGCGTCCTGGGGGGGGGAATATGGCACATATTAGCAGTTAGGTCTCACCTTTTTACTGTTGAACAAGTTAAATGCAACCGTTAGTTCATTTCTAATAGTTTCTTTTCTTGCACTGTTCGCCTTTGGAACTTTCTTCCGATAACTTGCTTTCCCGCCACGAACAGTCTAAAAAAGAAGTTTGAATGCAACGTCAATCGCCATTTTCTATCTTCCTGAAATCCGTTCCTTTATTGTTGTTATTTAGTGGTTTCACAGTGGAGGCTTGTATTTGTACTAAGTCGGTCCTAAAATAGGTTCGACGTACAAAACGTTAGGAACTTGATATAATAGGTAATGACGCAGTAATCTAGTTGTGGTGGCTGATACTTTAATATCCGACTAACGGTTGTCCGACATCGACTGACTGACCTCTTCTCTGAGCGACTGCCACTACTCCTACTTATTATAGGTGGGAGAGTGTATTAACTATAGAATAGGTGTGTTCCACTATAATTGTCCTTCTCATCACTTCTCTTCACTAAACATTTTCTCATTATCTTTCACTCCCTTAACCCCTTGCGGCCTAGTAGCATTATCACCTTGTTTGAAATGAAATGCTTAAAATAAACGCAATACCTTATCTCTGTGTGAATATAACAATCAACATGAATGGATAGGATGGGATATTGATTGGGAACTGTGCAACTAGCACGTTAGAAAGATATGTCAGAGCGTACATAGCACAATCCAAATACACCATAGAGTGACTTTTGATGAGGCTGAAAATCTTAAATAATGTCTGAACCGTTCGATACATGCAGAACTAAAATACGTTTTTAAAGTTTACTGAAAGAACGCAAAAAAAAAAAAATCAACAAAAATGCCAAAGCAAGATGGTAGATGAGACTGAAAGCAGAAATGAAAACTTGCTTCCACAATCAGCAACAACTAAAATGGCTATCTCATTGTCATGGGTCCTTACCTACAACTGCAGAATGAACTCTCCCTAACACTATGTATACTACGCCTCTCAAGACAGAGGATCTTTTTTTCGACTTGATGGTCGAATCAGAAAGAACCGAGCAGGATCTCGTTCGGGGTTTTCGAACCTGATCTCGACGGTCGAATTTTTGGCTGAGCCTTTTGATAAAAAGCTTGTGAAAGGAACCCGGACTTGAGGTTCCGCCGAAGGGCAGAATCTCGTTCGGGGTGAATGACCTGATCTCCATTTTTGGCTGAGCCTACGGATCTCGATAAAAATGACCTTGTGTCGCATGCAACCCTCGTTTTTACGAGTCGATTTTTTCGACGATGGGCTTTTATTTTTTGGCTGAGCCTATCTCGGGCTCGGGAAACCCACGATAAAAAATGACCTTGTGTCGCATGCAACCCTCGTGGGGGGGTGGCTAGATACTGAATCAAGCCGAATCCTGCTTTTGTGGGGTTCCGCCTAGATTTTCGACTTGATGGTCGAACTCTCTGCTTTTGAGCAGAAAGGAACCCGGACGAGGTTCCGCCGAAGGGCAGAATCTCGTTCGGGGTGAATGACCTACCCTATCTCGTTTTTACGAGTTATACGGGCATATTTTTGGCTGAGCCTACGGGCTCAGGAAACCCACGATAAAAATGACCTTGTGTCGCATGCAACCCTCGGGGGGGTGGCTAGATACTGAATCAAGCCGATCTTTTCGACTTGATGGTGGAACTCTCTGCTTTTGAGCAGAAAGGAACCCGGACGAGGTTCCGCCGAAGGGCAGAATCTCGTTCGGGGTGAATGACCTACCCGATCTCGTTTTTACGAGTTATACGGGCATATTTTTTTGGCTGAGCCTACGGGCTCAGGGAAACCCACGATAAAAATGACCTTGTGTCGCATGCAACCCTCGTGGGGGGTGGCTAGATACTGAATCAAGCCGATCTTTTCGACTTGATGGTCGAACTCTCTGCTTTTGAGCAGAAAAGGAACCCGGACGAGGTTCCGCCGAAGGGCAGAATCTCGTTCGGGGTGAATGACCTACCCTATCTCGTTTTTACGAGTTATGCGGGCATATTTTTGGCTGAGCCTACGGGGCTCAGGAAACCCACGATAAAAAATGACCTTGTGTCGCATGCAACCCTCGTGGGGGGTGGCTAGATACTGAATCAAGCCGATCTTTTCGACTTGATGGTCGAACTCTCTGCTTTTGAGCAGAAAGGAACCCGGACGAGGTTCCGCCGAAGGGCAGAATCTCGTTCGGGGTGAATGACCTACCCTGATCTCGTTTTTACGAGTCATACGGGCATATTTTTGGCTGAGCCTACGGGCTCAGGAAACCCACGATAAAAATGACCTTGTGTCGCATGCAACCCTCGTGGGGGTGGCTAGGATACTGAATCAAGCCGATCTTTTCGACTTGATGGTCGAACTCTCTGCTTTTGAGCAGAAAGGAACCCGGACGAGGTTCCGCCGAAGGAAGGGCTCCAGAATCTCGTTCGGGGTAAATGACCTACCCTGATCTCGTTTTTACGAGTTATACGGGCATATTTTTGGCTGAGCCTACGGGCTCCAGGGAAACCCACGATAAAAATGACCTTGTGTCGCATGCAACCCTCGTGGGGGGTGGCTAGATACTGAATCAAGCCGATCTTTTCGACTTGATGGTCGAACTCTCTGCTTTTGAGCAGAAAGGAACCCGGACGAGGTTCCGCCGAAGGCAGAATCTCGTTCGGGGTGAATGACCTACCCTGATCTCGTTTTTACGAGTTATACGGGCATATTTTTGGCTGAGCCTACGGGCTCAGGAAACCCACGATAAAAATGACCTTGTGTCGCATGCAACCCTCGTGGGGGTGGCTAGATACTGAATCAAGCCGATCTTTTCGACTTGATGGTCGAACTCTCTGCTTTTGAGCAGAAAGGAACCCGGACGAGGTTCCGCCGAAGGGCAGAATCTCGTTCGGGGGGAATGACCCCTGATCTCGTTTTTACGAGTTATACGATTTTTGGCTCGTTTTTACGACAAAAATGTTGTGTCGCATGCAAGCCCTCGTGGGGGGTGGCTAGATACTGAATCAAGCCGATTTTTGGCTGATGGTCGAACGGGCTTTTTGAGCAGAAAGGAACCCGGACGAGGTTCCGCCGAAGGGCAGAATCTCGTTCGGGGTGAATGACCACCCCTCGTTTTTACGAGTTATACGGGCATTTTTGGCTGAGCCTACGGGCCCAGGAAACCCTGATAAAAACCTTGTGTCGCATGCAACCCCGTGGGGGGTCTAGATACTGAATCAAGATCTTTTTCGACTTGATGGTCGAACTCTCTGCTTTTGAGCAGAAAGGAACCCGGACGAGGTTCCGCCGAAGGGCAGAATCTCGTTCGGGGTGAATGACCTACCCTGATATCGTTTTTACGAGTCATACGGGCATATTTTTGGCTGAGCCTACGGGCTCAGGAAACCCACGATAAAAATGACGGACGAGGTTCCGCCGAAGGGCAGTCGTTCATGCAACCCTCGTGGGGGGTGGCTAGATACTGAATCAAGCCGAGCTTTTCGACTTGATGGTCGAACTCTGCTTTTGAGCAGAAAGGAACCCGGACGACGAAGGGCAGTTCTCGTTCGGGTGAAGGCACCCTGATCTCGAATACTTTTTCGTTCATACGGGGCATTTTTTGGCTGAATCAGGAAACCTACCCCTCGCATGCAGCCCTCGTTTTTACTGAATCAAGCCGATCTTTTCGACTTATGGTCGAACTCTCTATTTTTGAAAGGGAGCCCGGACGAGGTTCCTCGAAGGGCAGACCTCGTTCGATAAAATGATCTCGTTTTTTACGAGTCATCGTATACGGGCAGAAACCCCCTCGCATGCAACCCTCGTGGGGGTGGCTGAATACTGAATCAAGCCGATCTTTTCGACTTGATGGTCGAACTCTCTGCTTTTGAGCAGAAAGGAACCCGGACGAGGTTCCGCCGAAGGGCAGAATCTCGTTCGGGGTGAATGACCTACCTGATCTCGTTTTTACGAGTTATACGGGCATATTTTTGGCTGAGCCTACGGGCTCAGGAAACCCCGATAAAAATGACCTTGTGTCGCATGCAACCCTCGTGGGCGGGTGGCTAGATACTGAATCAAGCCGAGCTTCTCGATTTGACGGTCGACCCACTCTCTGCTTTTGAGCAGAAAGGAACCCGGACGAGGTTCCGCCGAAGGGCAGAATCTCGTTCGGGGTGAATGAATCCACCCTGATCTCGTTTTTACGAGTTATACGGGCATATTTTTTGGCTGAGCCTACGGGCTCAGGAAACCCCGATAAAAATGACCTTGTGTCGCGCAACCCTCGTGGGGGGGTGGCTAGATACTGAATCAAGCCGAGCTTCTCGATTTGACGGTCGAACTCTGCTTTTGAGCGAAAGGAACCCGACGAGGTTCCGAAGGGCAGAATCTCGTTCGGGTGAAAGACCTACCCTATCTCGTTTTTACGAGCTTTGTTTTTTGGCTGAGCCTACGGGTCAGGAAACCCACGATAAAAATGACCTCTGCCTCTGGGGTGCAGATACCGAATCAAGCCGAGCTTCGACTTGACGGTCGAACTCTGCCTCTGAGCAGAGAGGCCGAAGGTCCGCAGAGTCTCGTTCGGGGAGGTTGACTCAACCCGATCCCGTTTATACGGGTTCTTCGGGCATTTTTTGGCCGAGCCTACGGCCTCGGGAAACCCACGTTAAACTCGGCCTTGTGCCACATGCAACCCTCGTAGTGGGGTGGCTAGATACCGAATCGAGTCGAGACGATAGTAGTTCACTCCAAATCAGACTGACAGTCATACTAACACCTTCCACATCTTGTATTATTATTTCGTGTAATATACCTTCGTTATTTCTACTCTTGTGTCCGTGTTGTTCTTCCTTGGTTCTAATCTGGACCATAACACTCATGTTACTCAACTGAAAATAATGACATAATCAAGATGTTGACGCTCCACACTACTTCAAAGAGAAAATTTCTGGTGGAAAATCCCATCGATGCTGGGGAGGGGAATAACAGCTACTGGACTTAAGAAACCTATTTTACTGAAAAAATGTTTAAGAGAAGTATTTTATAAATTTCAACTGACAGTAGTACTGACTGCTCAATCAATGAATACCAAATGTTTTTTTATAAGGAAATAGCTAATATTACCATTACCATTAGATAAAAGCAAAATCATTAAAATTTCGGGAAATATTTGAAATGGACTGCTACATTAATGGAAAAAAGTAAAAACATAGCAAATTCAACCAGCTATAGTTGATTAGCGATGGACGGTAGATATCAACATATTGAGTTAAGGGACACAAACAAAATAAGATGTTCAGAAATATGAAAATATAATGCAAGAAACACATGAAGAAATCTGGTATTGACATGACCAAGATTTTTGTAGTATGTTATGGTAGACATATAATGTTTTGTAGATTCTTATATTTTTATATCTGAAAAATTGTTTTTCAATATAAATTGAAGAAGACAAACATACTGTCGAAATATTGTTTAACATTTCTAAATACTGTGTTTATTCTTTTCTCTTTTTTTAAATCGCGCTCTTCACTTAAGTGTTAAAAAATATTGGAAGATGTCAATCATTTTGTTTATTATTATTATTAGTAGTAGTATTATTTTATTATCATATATATATATATATATATTATTAATTATATATATATATTATATTATTATTTATTATTATTATATTATTATTATATTTTTTATTATTTTATTATTATTGTTATAATATCATATATTATATCATTACATATTACATATATATATATATATATTATATGTTTTATTATTATTATTATATTTTCATTATTTTATTATTATTTCATCATTATTAGTTTTATTATTATTGGAAGAGTTACGTCAATCATTTTGTTTATCATTATTATTATTATTATTATATTTTTAATATTTTATTATTATTTTGTTATTATTATTTTTATTATTATTGGAAGATTTACGTCAATCATTTTATTTTATTCCCATTATTATTATTATTATTATTATTATTATTATTATTATATCTGTCTCTTATGTATCCTGCTTTGTATGCTGTAGAGCCAAACTATGGTCCTTAGGGCCTATAGGAGAATTGTCATTTAATTGATAGTACTTTTCTTAGTAGATAGGATCTCTTAGTAGGGCGATCTGCTGGACAACTTGTATGTTGATGTTACCTGGGATGCTTTTAGTAAAATTGTTCATACCTTTTTTCACGAGGCCCAGTACTCCGATTACTATTGGTACAGTCTCAGTCTTCATTCCCCACCTCCTGTTAATCTCGATTTCCAGGTCCTTGTATTTGGACAATTTCCCGATAATTTTCATAGAGGTGTTTCTCTCAGATGGTACTGCTATGTCAATAAGCATACACTTCCTAAATTTATTTTCTTTTATTATAATATCAGATCTTTTGGCTTTTATTTCCCTGCCAGTTTGAATTGGCATGGCCAAGAGGATTGTTATAACGTTATTTTGGATAACTGTGTTTGGTTGGTGGCCATACCATCTCTCAGTGGTTTTGATTTTGTGCTTCCTGCATATCTTTCAGTGCACATATGTCACTACCTTGTTATGCCTCTGGGTATATTCATTTTTTTGCTACTTTTAGACATACTGTCGACATTTTTATCATATTTTCCGTAGATCCTACATATCAGGTCAGTTCCATCATTGATTATGTGACAGTGATAGGATCTGGTTGCGATGCTTTGATCCTGAGCTGCAATAATTAGGCCTTCCGTCTCATCGTTCAACCCGGTTCTCCTCACCCACTGATGTGTTTTCTTTTGGCCCACATCTGCTTTTGTCGTTCTTTTTAGATATTTGTCATGCACCGCCTTGTCCTCCCAGTTTGTTTTTTTAAATTTCAATTAAGTTGTTTTGCTTTGTGATTTACTCCTTTGACGTAGATGCTATTCACTTTGTTTTTTGTTGGTAGGGTTTCAGGTATATTAAGCTGTTTCTTGAAGAGTACATCTTTGTTGATGGAGTGGATTTGGCGTTTTACTACCTGTAGGAGAGGGTCATGGGTTTTTGTAAGGTATGTTTACAAACCAATTGTTGTAGTTTTTAGAGTTTGTTCAAGTTGGATTATTATTATTATTATTATTATTATCACTTCCTTCCTTATCTTCATCCTTCTCTTAGTGTCATTACTATTGTTGTTATTCTCATCTACACTCATGTCTCATGCTGTTATTATTATTATTATTATTATCATTATTATTATTTCTGTATGTTATGTTTCCAGCTTTGTATTCTGTAGAGCCGGGTCCAAACTATGGTCCTTAGGGCCTATAGGAGAATTTTCATTTAATTGATAGCACTTTTCTTAGTATATGGAATGTTCTTGGTAGGGGCAATATTCTGGGCAACTTGTTTGTTGATGCTACTTGGGACACTGTTAGTAAAACTGTCCATTACTTTTCTCACGAGGCCCTGAACTCCGATTACTATTGGTACAGTCTCACTCTTCATTCCCCACATCCTGTTAATCTCGACCTCCAGGTCCTTGTATTTTATTATTATTATTATTATTATTATTATTATTCCCTTCAATTCGTTTCTAGTTTTTATATTGTCACTAGTCTTGTTGTTCCCACACACTCATTCCCCAGACTTATTATTTTATTCTATTCACATTATTATTATTATTATTATTATTATTAGCAATAGCATTATTATTTCCTTGTATTTCTTTCTATCTTAATATCAATATTGCTGTTGTAATTCTCTCCGCACAATTTTGTTATTATTCTTCTTATTATTGTTATTATTATTTGTTTCTATTCTTTTTATACTAATATCATTAGTGTCGTTGTTTTCATCCACACTCATTTCCCATGCTATTATTATTATTATTATTATTATTATTCACTCTTTCTATTATTTTCATTATTATTACTATTTATATTACTGACAAGGATAAATCAATATGTAATCTGCCAAAACACTAACGTAAGAGTAGTGTGTCATTAGATTGATTCTTTATACTTGTCAAAAGTTAACACGCACTTCACACCTCAAGAAGTCGTCTGAAAGACGTTATTTGACTTTCCTGTCAAATATTGCAATCAGCTTTCCTCGAGCCTCGTTTTCGCTTAGAGTTCGTGTCACGTTATCACGTCTGATGACGCAGAATTGTCAAAGCTTATTAATTGTCAGCGAATTTTCGCCGATTAGAATATTTCTCTGGTGAAATTTTTCCGAAGACAAAACCAAGTTGTCTTTGCATTACCCGCCAGCAGTGTCACCAGAATTTTTTTCCCTACTTCCGGCCGCACATCGCGTTTATCGATCGCATTAAAACATAATTGCCACTATTGTTGGGGATTTACTCCTATTTTGACTTTTATGTTCGCGGAAAAGGCGGGAAAAGGGATCAAAAGATTTGCTATGTCTTTTGATGTCAATTATTAATGTTATTATTTATTTTCTTTTTGGTGGGAAAATGCTTATTTATTTTCTTTTATTATTGCTGAGAACTGTCATCCAGCTAACATCATCCAATATTGTAGATTAAAGAAATATAACGCAATTCTTTTCAAACGAGAAACAGCTAATAACGGAAGGAATACGGATTTTGCAAAGACCGATTCAATTGTATGTAATATTTGTCCAGCTATGCTTTCACAAAAGTAAAAAAAAAAGTAGTAGTTTTTTTTATACCAAATTTCGCCTAATACAAGGCTCGAGCACCACTCAAATTAGAATCTTAGTGTTAAAAGGATTATGATATGAACAACGTTTGTGATGGAAATGAAAGAGGATTGGTAGGAAATGAAGATGATGAAGATTATTAGGATAAGTAACGATTAACTCTTGACATGAAGAAGTTAAAATGGTAGTGTTCAGGTAAATACCCACGTCGGAGTTTGTTCAACAAAGTTGTAGTTCTTGAGAAACAGTTCAGTGGAGCTTTCTAGTTACATTTGGAATATGGGGGAAATTAGGGTGATTCGATTACATGGATGTAATAGGGGGTGTCCTAATTATACTTGTTTGAGTTATGAAACCAATGAATCAAGCTCATTTGAATATTTGCCATGGAAATAGCGATAAACTTAAGATATTGCATGTACGGCAACTAAGCTCTATACATGAATAATCATGAGAAATAAGAAAGTAATTTTATTATTAAGAATAATCGTAAAGGATTAAGCGATAATTCCACAAGACGAATGGTGAAGTGTTAAATAATAGTTTTAGACTATTATTTTTTTAGTGGCAATGCATTTGGTTCAGACCTTCTGTGGCTGACCTTGGGGTCAGCTAGTGGATAAAACAAAGGAAGTTGTTTTGATTGGCTGAGACAAACGTGGGAATGTTAGAGATAGAAATTGTCTTCAGGGAGTTAAGTTTTACGCGTCGGAGAATGCAGACGTGTTATTTTCGTGTGCGGGGAACTTCCTCCCCAGTCGAGATGATAGAGCGACCCCATTGGCTAGTTAAAAATGTACACGTCGACGTGTTAATAAAATAAATAATTTTAAAAATCCCTTTTGTTGAAGTTCTGATTTCATCTCCGAACGAACCAACTAGCGATCACCCATCCGAGAGAAGAAAGAAGACAACATTATTATGATCGACACAAGACTGTCGCTCCAAGGCTATCCCCAGCAAGAAGCGGGTATACAACAGTAGAATGATGAAGTATTTCCACTAATAAAACTAGTAGTAAAGAATAATAAGACAATTTCAGTAATAAGAATAATAGTAAAGAATATTGAACTAAGTTCGCCTATCATCCAGTTCACACTCCTCCCATGTCTTTTGAACAGGCGTAGAGGTTTATCCCTGGTTTCCTGTTTAGGATTGGGCTTCCGATTCCTTCTAAATCCTACTTGAACTCTAGATTCCTCACGTCTCCGCCTAAACTCTGAAATTCTATTTTGTATTTATTAATTTGTTTTGAATAGGAGTAGATAGTTTTTTTTTTTTATCGTCCAATTCACACTTCCCGCCGGTCTTTTGAACAGGTGTAGAGGTTTATCCCTGGTTTCCTGTTTAGGATTGGGCTTCCGATTCCTTCAAAAGTCTACTTCAACTCTAGACTAACGTCTCCGCCTAAACTCCGAAATTTATTTTTATTGGTTTTTCCAGTTCCTTTTAAAGTCTTCTCATTCTCTTACACTCCCAGTATCCCCCTTGCGTCTTAGTGACATTATCGCCTTGTTTGATGTATATATGTATAAACAAATCCACTAATAAAACTAATATAAAGAATAATAAGGTAGTTTCACTAATAAGAACAATAGTGAAGCGTTAATCCGTCTATAAAGATTATTAGTTAAAAATAATGGAATAATTCCATAAATTTCAATTTTGGCACCTTCACGTAACACAAAAAGTTGGCACGCTAGCGTCAAATAGCATTGGATTTATAGTTTCTTACTGATCAACAGTATTAATGACCTTGTGCCATACTAATCTAAGTAGAGTAAATTACTTTGACAGACTGCTCGATTTTAGCGTACTGCGTCTTTTTATGATACTTTTGAATACTAATGATAATGCCAGAGAAATGTGGATTAAATATGATCCCATGGTTTCAGCTACCCGAGGTTTTCTTTTGGATCTCATAGATTTTACTCAATAATACTCATTAAAGTCGAGAGAAGTGATGCAGGGATTTCCGGATTGCGAAAGAAAATCTGTAAAGTGCTTCTTTTAAGCAAAAGTTCTCAAAAAAATAAATAAATAATATGCTGAGATTACTAAAGTCTACAATAAAAATTGTTCTTCTCTAATTCATATGAATTTTATCTCTATATATAAAAGGCAGGATGTGTGTGTGTGTGTGTAACGAATGCACGGCCGCAATTTTCGCCGGATTTGCACCAAAATTTACATGCACATGTTCCAAGTTAGCAAAAAGGCCAAGACCGACATTGCATTTCCCAACTCCCATCGATAGTGGAAATAATCGATTTTTTCATGCTTCTATGGCAGTTTTCATGTAGTTTGCGGCCATTTTCTACTGGGAAGAGTAAGAGCCTATAGCTGGCTGCCACGAATAGGCAGGAAGATTCTATTGGCCAGCGTGAGAGCCAACAGCTGACTGACACGAATGTTAATTAGCATGCTAGCATGTAAAAAAAAATCGATAGCTGCATTCGTCACAAGTGGGAAAAATTTAAATCTGCATGGCACTTTACTCCAATTGGCTCATTCGCTTGCTTAAACTCAACGTTGATTCTGATTCCGCAAAACTAAGTTGGGTCTGAAAAAGTATTTGTTGTTAACATTGTTTTTTCATTCGTTTTTTCCAGTTACGAGTCCTTTTTCAGTCAAGCTGATCGTTTTGCGTTCATTTTGTTTAGTTCTTTTTTCGTAACAGATTTAATGTTTAGTATAGAGCTTAGAAAAAATTCGCAGTGTGAGATAGGCAAGAGTAAGGCATGTAGCAACATCAGCACGGCAAAGGGCATTCCTTTAAAGGCAAGGAAGGGCAAAAATATTTTAAGTCAAGTGATAGCGATTGCTGTATGAGTCGTACGACTTTTGAATAAAGCACGGACAACGCCGGGCCATGCTGCTAGTAACGGAATAAAAAGGAAAATTGAGGCATCATAGATGTGGCTCTACAGAAGGATGCTGAGAATACCATGAATGCTGAGAATACGATGAATAAAGGAAATGGAATCAAAAAGGGTCACTTAAAATTAGAACTTGGAAGTTATAAAAATATAATAGATTATTCTGCTTTAACAATTGAATACATTTTTTTTTATCGGAATCACAAGGGTGCCATTAAAACACAAAGGTTTAATGGGTGTAGAAGAATTAGGAACAGAAACATTAATGATGAGCACAAAGAGAACAGAGTAAACAGGTCGACAGTAGATAACGATTGGCATTGCATTTGAATATTTGAAGGTTAAAGCTGGCTGGAAAGCATGGAGACGGAAGGAAGTTCCAAAAAGAGAGTAGTGCGAGAGAGAGGAAACTTTTAGCATAGAATTTACGGTTGCATCTAGCTAGCTCAGCTGCAAATTGACGAGATCTCGACACCATAGTGCTGCGCTTAAATCCAAAAGATCTAGGTACCCTAGTGAAAATCTCATTTGAACAATTAGCATGGAAGAATATGTAGAGGCATTTTACAGCGGTGGGAAAGTGACTGGAGCTGAGCTGCCATATCAATATTGCTGATAACAAGGATCTCAAGGTAAATAGCCGGAGTACCGGACCATATGTGACGGCAATATTCTAAGCATGGACGAATGGTAAACCTAGAGATATGTAAGATAGATTCTGGAGAGAAAAGTTATCTCACCCGATATAATGAAACAGCTTTCTTGGCAGCTGGACTAGCAATGGATTCAATATAGTCTTCCTTCTTCATATCAGCAGATAACGTAAGCCCTTTGAAAATGCAATGAGACAATTTACTAGAGGATGGCATCAGCCAAGCTGATGGAAGGCAGAAAGGGCTTTCTCAGATGATTAATGGAGAGAAGTTTAGTTTTGGATGTATTAAAATTAACAAGCCATCTTTTGCCCTAGTTAACCATGGACCTTGTCGGACTAATAAGCCTTAATACTGAGTAAATTGTGTCGTTAGCGTAGATAAAAAGGTGAGAGCTGATGTTATTAGTATACATGGTAGATGATCAGCTTTTGTGCATATATATGTTTCGGTGGACATAATTCACACTCACAGGGCATAGTGAACGCATGTGAAGTAAAGAAAAACGGCGAGTAACCTATATAACGAGCTTGTGTCAATGATTAGTTGATTTGTTTTTTACGGCTTGTCAACCCTTTGCAGCCAGGAAATATTTTAGATTGGAAGAATTTTATATTATTTTTAAGATAATAATTGTTTAATGATACAAGTCTTACTAATTAATCCATAGCTTGGGGGAGAAGAGGTGGATTCATAACCTTTCCAAAGATATTTGCACGCCAGGGAATATAATTAACAGGGATTGGAACTCGCTCGAACATTTCTAGCTTTAAAAAACCTGCAAATGGTTGATAAGCCGTAAAAAAAGGAAAATAAAAAAAAATCATCAATAAAGTGGGGAGAGGGAATGGTTTCATCACATTAACAAGAGTAAGTGTATATAGCGAACTCGACTGGATTTAGAACTCGGCTCTCCGATTAACAATTCTGAGTCATTATCCATTACACCACTCGCCCATTCAAGCTTACAGCACCTGCTATTCCCAAGCGGTTATTATCTAGGTACTGACAAGGCTCGACGTTGCTTAACTTCGGTGTTTGTGTTTCAGTATGATGTGGCCGTAAACCTTGTGTGAATGGATGTCAGAAGAAAAAGAATGAGGGTAGTATAATTATTTTTTCTTCATGTGCCGTGTCCCTTCCGGACGTAGGCGATCATGTCCCTCCACTATTTCCTTTACTTTATAGCTCTTAATAATTTTTTATTTTCGGTATTTGTCCTAAACCCTGTTCTGCCCTCCATTTATCTACATTTCACTATGTACACCATGCGTTGTTTTCCTCTGTTCCTCTTGCCTTCAATCTGTCCTGTGAGTATCAGATTCTCCAAACTCTCCTTCCTCATTATATGCCCTAGAAATTTCATCTGTCTCTTCAAGGTATTGAATATAAGTTTAATTTTTGTTTCCATTTTTCTTGAAAACCTCGTCATTGCTCTGTGACGTCCCTGAACACAGCCTTTGCTCACTCCTCGCTGCTTCGTTCGGGTGTCGCCGCTCCAAAGGTGACGTCCGCCTGTCGCGTCAGTCGTGTTGTCTCGTCCTGTGACGACCAACTGGCTTGGTATCGGTCGCGGCACCCAAATGTGACGTTCTAACCTTTTTCCCAATTCGCTTCCAACGCCTGCTTACCAAAGTAACTGCGTTGATCTCCAGTCCGCCTACCCACGTTGTGAATCGATCTTAGGCAGACGAAATCAATCAATCGTTGGGGCCGCAATGCAAGTTGGGTCCAAGCAGGGGGTGGTATCGCACAAATACGTATAAAAGAAATAAAATGATAACTCAAAAGTTCAAGGTATCAAAGAAAAGGATAACAAACTTTATGTCTAGTTGTTGGATACATAGGACTGCGTCTATCTCCCGACCCGTTCTATGGATTGTGACACGTTGTTTTCCGTTAGGCGAGTTTTAACACTTCAAGTTGTTTGCTCTTTAAGAAATTGTTTTTTTTTTGGTGTGTCTTCGGGCGAAAGTCGAAAAAAACTTATTTTGGTGGTCTGGATCTAAGTCGCTCTTCAAAATAATTGTTCTTGGATTGAAGATGAGTTCGGAAATTGCGCGAATCTTGGTCAGCCGATGCGAGGCTGAGCACTGGAGACTGACTCTGGGAACTGTCTCTCCCGAACTCAACTCTGGAACTGATTTCTGCTCGCTGCGACTTTGCTTATATGGACGCCGACCAAAACCGGGGTGGGTTTGTCGGCGCCGGGTGGTTCCTCGATAATTCTAAATACCTATCCACTTCTTTTATTTTTGGTTAGGAATTTTCCACTTCTTTCCATTTTTTGGGAGTCTTCTCTTACTCCCACCTTCTCATCATACTTCAGAGGGGTGTCAACTGTCCTCCCCACTTCCTCGTGGCGGCCTCTCATACCCATCCTCTAAATGGGCGGTGGCAGCTTCCTCCTTGCGTTACGTGATCACCACTCGGCCAATGATGTCCATCCGGGCGTGTACGATCCCGCGGGCTTTGTTTCAGGAAAAAAAAAATATAACTTGCTCAAAAATAAATTATCTTTTTCTTTTCTTTTTCTTTCTTTAATCGTAGTTCTCATTTTCTCTGGCCACCAACAGAACAATACGACTGGTGGTGGTTATAACCCTTGTTCTCATCTGGACTTCGTCAGTCAGATTATCGCTAATTATCAGAATGGGTGGTCTATTTGACACAACACAATCGTCCGTCGCCTCGAAAAAAACATTTCCATGGTTCCAGTCACTCTTTGGTGCATATTACTGATAACATAGTTTGTTATCACAGCTAAAGATGTTCTGTCGAAAGAAAACGGTCAGTCGCCACCTCGTGTGCGGCTTTGACACAATTAATTTTTCATATCTATCCAAAGCCCTGTAGTTCACCTGTTTTTTGTCAATTATCAAAATAACATTTTCAATTGGATTTTTCTTCGGCTAGTCGGTCTGTGGTTTGCCAATCAGATGTTTTTCCGCATTAGCGGTTTGTTTATGTATCCCTGATAACACAAGCTCGTCGCCAGAAAACATCTGATTCCCTTATCCACTTAGAATTTTTCTGCCATTGTAATGACAGTTTTTGCCATTTGCTACTTATCAAAATATCCTTATCCATTGTCTCTGGTCGTGGGTGTTCTACTTATCATCCACGCTTTGGGTCTCGCCTCTCTTTTTCTTTCTTTCCTTCCTCTCTTTCTATATATAAATAGCCGAGAAAAATAACAGCATATGTGGCCTGACGATTGCATATAGCATGAAACAGACTGTCGCCTCTAAGTGTTGACTTCTATGTTCACTTTTATATATATATATATATATATATATATATATATATATATATTATCTCTCCCCGATAGCACGACTCAGAGTATATACTTGACTTAGAATATATATTTAATAGCTCTGTTGTATTACATCCAGCACCTTTTTATTAACATTAGCACTAAATATACAATATATTATAATTATACTTATATTTTTATTACTTTTATTACACCTATATATTTTTATGCAGTTATATTTACATTTTTATTACTTTTATTACACCTATAACAGTGCTCAAATAAATTTGAGAACTGTTATAAGTGTAATAAAAGTATTTATCCTTCGTATCTTAATCTTTATTGAAATATGGAACCAATTAACTTGGACGACTCTACTAAAGACATCATGGTTCCTGACAAAAAGATCGTATAAGCTGATCATTTTATACAAGATTGAGAGAATCATACAAAAGAATGATATGGAAACTCTTCTTCTTTAAACATAAGAACGAGCATAATAACTTAAACGATACCAAGCTTTATGGACCACCATACGACGATCAATTATTGGCGAAAGATATTTTCTCAGTAATAGAAAAAAATTAAATTCACTAAAACTACCATCGACCTACAGCAAAAAATGCTAAAGAACGTTTCTATAATACAATAAAAATCCGACTAGATTATTATCAAAGCAAATAAGACAGGTAACCGTTACAAAAACGAGGCAGATATGTACCATAAAGCTATTAACAAAGCCGTTATCTATTTGTTGTGGTAGGATCCACCTAATTTGCATAGTGGAGTACCGACCATATAAATATGGTTGGTACCGGGAAGAGAGGGAGGAATCAAGAGACTCTGCTCGACTGCGACTCAGTCAACACATTCTCCAGGAACGGTCTTACCAGGAATATACAAAAGACTATATGTAAATATTGTGTACACTTTCTTGTTTCAATACATTTTGTTCTAAGTACATTTTGTGTTGCATTATTATTCCATGCATTAGTCAAGTTTCAACACTATTACTCAACCGCGTATGTATGTATGCATGTATATACTGTTTTAAGACATTATTAATGTACATATATATATATATACGTGGTCTATATGTAAAGTAACAAGTCCAGCCGAAATCTTTCGGCTACACAGTCGAACTCTCTACCTTTGGGCATAGAGGAACATATATATATATATATATATATATATATATATATAGATAGATAGATAGATAGATAGATAGATAGATAGATAGATAGATAGAATGAGCAGACTGAGATAGATAGATGAGATAGATAGATGATAGATAGATAGATAGATAGATAGATAGATAGATAGATAGATAGATAATGAGCAGACTGAGATAGATAGATAGATAGATAGATAGATAGATAGATAGATAGATAGATAGATAGAATGTCATCACGGCGTTATCTCGGCAGTTTACCATACTCTAAAACTGTAGTGTTTACGGTCCCCACCGGCTGCCCCATATGTCTCTTTATGCCTGACGAGTTGAAGGATTTAAATGGATATGTTTATAGAACGCAAAATAAAAGAATGTGCCCTCATATAACACATATGGCACTTTTATCACAGTAATTAACAGTAGAGAAAATGAATTCATCAACAAGTGGATTGCAAATGATTTTCCTTTGATAGAAGAAGAAGAAGAAGAAGAAGAAGAAGAAGAAGAAGAAGAAAAAGAAGAAGAAGAAGAAGAAGAAAAAGAAGTCATCTTGTTTCAGGGAAGTTCTATGTGATTGACCACCCTGCTTGCCACTCACTCACTTTCTTGCCGCTCTGTCGATTAACAGCCCGAAAAAAGTCACTCATAAAAATACGCCAGATATCTTGTATATACATCAGAAAGGCTCATAGGTCAATATGCGTTTATAATTAGTTGAATCAATTAACGAAAAAAAAGACTGTTGATTAATTCTTTTAGGTCAAAGTTGATTTAATTAGAAATGCTGAATATAATTACTTTAACAATATTTACGAACATGTCTCCTTATTAATGAAAGCATATCTGGGCACATGCATCTGTGATGGTAATTACTAAGCTTAGCACGTGCCCAATTAAAAGCACAAAGATTGTGTTACGCCACAATTCGTCTTGGGAGAGAGTGTTTGTTTTTTAAAAACAAGAGGTAGTATTTGAATTAATGTATTTTATTATCGATCAATGTAACCAGTAGACAATAACACCT
The DNA here is from genome assembly GCA_903632075.3 of Acanthosepion pharaonis. Classification (NCBI taxonomy): domain Eukaryota; kingdom Metazoa; phylum Mollusca; class Cephalopoda; order Sepiida; family Sepiidae; genus Acanthosepion; species Acanthosepion pharaonis. Next base: position 1,324,848 of record CAHIKZ030000280.1, read on the forward strand.
AATTTGCCCATCATAAATAAATCGAGTACTCTTCCATTGATACGGAATAATATTGGCAAAGTTACTGGGTGTATTTTTTTTTATTCATATCACCCCATGCAAGGCAGGAAAGCCACTAAGGCACGAACAGCTTACTGAGTGTGAACGAATAAGAAATTAAAAAAAAAAAATTAATGAGCGAGAACAATAGAAGAAGAGTAATCAAGAGTGCATTAGATAACAATTGACATTGCATTTAAATTTTTGAAGATCAAAGTTGGCTGGAAAACAAGAAGTCGGATGAGATTTCCACACGCCAGAAGTGCGAGCAAAGAAACTGTTAGCTAAGAACTTACGCTTCTTACCAATTCTACTTCTTAGCCAATTCTACTGTAAAACGTTGAAATATGGTTGCCAATCAAGCACTACGCTTAAATTCATAACATCTCAGTACCATAGAGCTAGGCTCATCAATTAAGGAATTTTAGTTTTTGGCTAACTTTATTCATTGTTAAGAATTAATGAGCAGTAATGACTTTTTACTTCTGTTTTAAATATGATCCATTCTTCTTTTATGGAACATGTCCGTAAAGGAACTGGGCGATCATTCCTCTCGATAACTTTCTGTAATTTGCAGCTCTAAGTAACTTTTGACTCTTTGCCATCCCTTATTGACCCTGTATTGTCATCGATATGCGCAAACCTGTGCAACAGGTTACTTGCCTTTTCTCCCTGTTCAACTTGCCTTTTCTCCCTGTTCAACTTGATTTTTTCTCCCTGTTCAACTTGCCTTTCCTCCCTGTTCAACTTGATTTTTCCTCCCTGTTCAACTTGCCTTTCCTCCCTGCCCAACTTGATTTTTTTTCCTCCCTGTTCAACTTGCCTTTTCTCCCTGTTCAACTTGCTTTTTTCCTCCCTGTTCAACTTGCTTTTTTCTCCCTGTTCAACTTGCTTTTTTCCTCCCTGTTCAACTTGCTTTTTCCTCCCTGTTCAACTTGCCTTTTCCTCCCTGTTCAACTTGCCTTTCCTCCCTGTTCAACTTGATTTTTCCTCCCTGTTCAACTTGCCTTTTCTCCCTGTTCAACTTGATTTTTCCTCCCTGTTCAACTTGCCTTTTCTCCCTGTTCAACTTGATTTTTTCTCCCTGTTCAACTTGCCTTTTCTCCCTGTTCAACTTGCCTTTTCTCCCTGTTCAACTTGATTTTTTCTCCCTGTTCAACTTGCCTTTTCTCCCTGTTCAACTTGCTTTTTCCTCCCTGTCCAACTTGCCTTTTCTCCCTGTTCAACTTGCCTACGCTATGTTTTGTTAGTGATAAGTTCTCAGGCTTTTCTTTTTTTATTACATGTCCAGAAATGTGAACTCTCTCTTATTGTAAGCACCAATTAAATAATCTGGATTACCCGGGCCTTGTAGCTCGTTCCTCATTTGATCTAACTCCTCAGTGGTGGTGATGGCGCGGGGGGGGGACTGACTTGCAATTTGCAACACCACAAAAACCAAGTTAGTCGCTTTTCATCATCATCATCATCATCATCATCATCAAACTGACCCTGAATTTACTCCAATCGCAATGAATGGTGGCACTCTTAAAGAGGCCACCAGCTGTAAGCGTCCACAGTTCATATGTTTATTAAGTAATTTAAACATTCGATTAGCTTCGCTCATTGTCAATAATTAATGTCCCATGATGTCTATTGGGCCTCTGTTTTAAATATGATGCATTCGGCGTTTTAATTTTTAAAGGCATTCGACGTCACATGATCAAGATGTTATTTTTTTAATTTAAATATTTGTGAGGTGATGCGAATGTGGCGTTATATTTGCTATAAGATCGTAAATACAATTTAGGTTGTTTGTTCCTGACTTATAAATAATTTTCTTAATTATTGATTGTTTATCTAAATTATAATTAATGGTAAGAGGAACAAAGGAAATCAGTGCACAACTTAAATGGCGAGCTTGATTGAATGAATGACGGAGCAAGGTTTAGGAAAAATGGCAAAAACCAAAAGATATTAAAAGATAGAAACGACAGGACATTGTGGAGAGCTATGATCGGCAACTTGCTGAAGGGACACAGCACTTACAAGAAGAAGAATATTTTTTCAGTATATTTTTATTAAGTATTATCAAAAAGTCGTAAAAAACGAGTTTTCTTATTGGAATTTTTGTATTTATTTATCATGTCGTTTTGGTAGCATTATATTTCAAATAGAGGTATATTAGTAGTATATTAATAGTATATTAATAATTATAATAATATAATTAATAATAATAATAATAATAATAATAATATAATATATAGTATAATAATAACAACAACAACAACAATAATAATAATAATAATAATAATAATTATTATTATTATTATTATTATTAATAAATATTGTTATTAAAGACCAAAACAAAAAAGTGCCTCCTTATTGATATGGCAGTCCCTGCTGACTGCAATGTAACTTTGAAGATATTCAAAAAGCTGTCAAAATACAAGGACCTTGAAATAGAAATCTCAAAAATATGGCATATGGGAACATCAACAATCCCTGTTGTAGTTGGAGCCCTAGGACTGGTTGGAAACAATTCCAGCAGACTAATTGAAGGGATCAAAGAGATACAAAAAATTGTTCTAACAAGTACAGCCCACACTTTTCGAAGAGCTTTATCTATGTAATATTTTTTTTCCTCAGTGGAAAGTGTCATGATACCATTTCTAACCTTAGGTCCCTGGGCGGGAACCGGAAAGAAATGTGTAACCGCCAGAAAGCAATGGCAATAAAAATAATAATAAACATTATATTGATAGCCATCACAACATAAGCTGCTATTTTTTATAATCCCAAACCCATTCAGGGCATAAGCGATCATGATTCTCCACAGGTTCATTTGTTCTTAACTGAATTTCTATAACTTCGTGGGGGAAGTAATCGGACTGGTTTCCCTTTGCTTTCTCAGCGGTTTTGAATGCAGAATTTCCCTCCCTCTAGACTGGCTTCCATATTAGTCGCCATTCAATCCATGGCTGAAGGGGGAAAGAGTTAGATTCATCCCCTTCTAAAGTGAACGCAAAAAATAGGCAAGAAACTAACCTTCACATAACTGAAGATTGATATCTAAAAACAACAACAACAAAAAAGAAACATAGTGTTATATTTGTATTTTGGGACCTTATGGGGAACCAATTGATCGTCAAACTCACTATACTTTTCATCACCACCGATCTAACCCTAAATTCTTACCAGCCACGGTGAACGTTTGTACTCACAAAATAGCTCCGTGGCTAAAGCGTCTGTTTTGACTCCAGTTCACTTCAGACCTCAAGTAGAACTCATATATACGACCAATCTCTAAAGACGCTGGGAAAATGTCCGGCTTCTCATAACGCTCTAGAAACTATCAGACTCCTCTTATCATGTTTCTAAAAGAGTGAAAAGTGAAGCATATCTGTGTTGGAGCTACTCAATCTTCCCTTTCTAGCATCGACAGCCCATTTCCTACAAGCGAGACTTCGCAAGCCTATCACTACTTTTATTGTTATTTCCATTGAAAATATTAATATAGTACGACCTTTACAGTTAGGACCCGCCATGCTGTGGACACAGGGTCGATTCATCCGTATTCCATTTGTATTTGTAAGAAATAAGTTCCACTCAAACGGCTCCGTCCTAAGAACTATTACTTTGTGAAACCGACACCCGGGAGATATTTTCCTTGACCACTATAATCTTAAACACTTCATGTCTAGGACCAACCTATATCTATTCTACATATCCTCGTAAACTACATTTCATATGCCCATGAACCAGCCCTATTCAGTAGCAATCTAGCTTGAATGTCTCTTGAGCCTTGTATTGTGTGAAAAAATAGCAAAACTTCTACTAATGATCGACAAATCTAGCTTGCTAAATATTGTTCTGCGGCAAGGCGGATTCAGTTTATATAAAAAAAAAGAAAAGAACTTTCTCCAAGAGTATTTGCGTGTGAGTGAATCTAACGAACCCAACTGGAATTAGAACACGGTTCTCCAGGTAATAATTCCCGACATTATACATTACTCCACCTACACATCCAACCTTACTACACCTGGTATTCCCAAGCACTCACCCATTTAGTACTGAGCAGTCTCAACACTGCATCTGGTATTCTCAAACAGTCACCCATTGTGGTACTGACGAAATTGCTTAACTTCGGTGATCGAACGGGAACCGATGTTACAACGTGAGATGACCGTAAGCAACAAACGAACGAATAAATAAATATTAAAAAAAAAAAAACATCCGACTGCACGAATTGTTATCAATATATAGAATCGACGATAATTTTCTTCAGTTGCATGTCAAAACTTTAACTGTCTAAGATCTTAAAAGTATTTTTAATTGAAGAACTTGTAGGACTCGTTAGCTGTGGAGAGAGGGAGAGAGAATATCAACAAGGAAGTCGATTAGAAGTAATGTTCTAAAGAGTACAAAAGTCTTTGATGTTGGAATGTTGTTTTGATGTCTCATTTCGTTTTTCTTGGCGCGCATCGCTCAAATAGTGTTATTAACAGATAGATGTTATTTCCTGTAGAATTCCCGCCTTCCTATCGCCATTAAAGTAATCACATAACACGCAATGATAAAACAAGAACTAGCAAAACATAATAGTGACTCATAGACTGACCGCTGATTGAAAAGGTGTTAGATAAATGCACAAAAGGATCACCGGTGGATAATAAACATCATAAAGCTTTCATTCGTTTCTGCTTCTTCTGTGTGTTGTGTCGCTTCAGAATGTGGGCAATCATGGCTCTCCGCAACATCCTATTCTTTTTGACCCTTAGTTCTGGCACCCATTCATACACGTTCATCAGATAAGTGACCTGCTTTCTTCCTCAATTTATTTTTCTTAATTGTGAGGGTTAAATTTTCCAAGCCGTCCTTTCTCCAAGTAATTTCTGTTGTCTCTGATTGTCAGTATAAGTGTTCTGCCGTTTTCTTTAAAACTGCCTTGTTCCTTACTCGCTTAGTCCATGGAATTTTTAGTATCCTTCTGTAGAACAATTCTTCTGCCGCCTCTAGTTTTCTCCTTATCTGTGGGGAGATGATGCCACATTCGCTGCCATATAAAAGGATAGATATCACATAGCAGCCCAGCACGCATTTTCTGTATTTCTAGCAAAAAAAATTACCCTTTTTTTTCAGTACTTTACTTAACTCTTGAAATGCTCCTTTCGCTTGTCCAATACGTGTTCGGATCTTGTATTTTCCACCTTCTGTTATAACGCTTCCTAGATATTTAAACTTATTCACCTGCTTATTGTTTATATCTCCAATTCATAACTCGCTTCATGGTGTTTTTCCTCTTGCTGTCTTCCGGCAGTTGATAGTCCTTTTATTTAACTGTCTTTCACCAACCTTTTAGTTACTTATTCCAATTAGATAGAAAATAAAGAGATCTACTAAGTTTAATTTAGTCTGACACTAAAATCGGAGACCTTGGATCATCGAACTCATTACACTAGCTAATGGTCCGCCAGACTAGCTTTATAGATATCACTCTTACTTTAGCAAAGAAATATTTTAGCTTAGCTTCGTTTGCGACAGCGAAACGAAAGGGAATCCTCTGCCAAAATCAAACTCTCTACAGAAGCGATAGAACTAAGAAAAATATCTTGTTAACAATCGTCGTTCCCCCGGTATTGAAAATGTGTTCTATTTTTATTTTTAAAAATGAAGAATTTAACTGAGTGCCTCACAACAGAGGCTAACCTTGCCAACCATTCTTCTTCTTACGTGCGGTTTATTCTTTCGTGGCGAAACATTTCATAGTTCTCCAAAGATTCCCACCTTTTGTTATTCTAAGGAAGATTTGAATATTTGGTGCGGGTGTACAGTTAGTGTATAGATTAGAGGCTGGAAACAAGAGATTGGCGGGATTTTTTGCTCTTATTTTTTTCAGGATTTCTCTTTCTTTTTCTCTGTATCTGTCTTGTTCTCTCTATATAAATGCGCGCGCGTGTGTTCACGCAAGCGCACACAAGCGCACACACACACACGCACACACACACACATACCGAGTGTAACAGCAAAATTGTCTAAATCGTGTAACAGCAAATTTGTCCAATTGCTAGGTTAAGCTCTAAATCGTTGTATCTTAGAAATAGAAAGATAACTTACTGGAATTATCCATGTTTTTTTTTATAACACTGTTGGACTATACTTTGAGCAATAAGAAAATATAATATACTCTCTAACCAGAAGAATCGTGATGAAATCGATCATAAAAAAAAGATATGTTCATCATTAATTAATCATAGCTAAGGATCAGAAGCTCATGAAGGATTGAAATTAAGTTCATATATACAAGGGTCATTCAATAAATAAGGTGAATCTTTCGGTATAAGGACTTCTAATACAGATAGAAGCTTTTATTTTTTTATTTCATTTTTTTTTTGTTGTTTTACTTCTTATTCCCATGGATTTAATTTCTTTTGTAGATTAAAATAAACTTTGAAAGTTTTGGCGAGTAACAAAAATGACCGACCAAGAAGCATGCTCCAGGATTGAACAGCGGTCAGTTATCAAGTTTTTAGTTGCTGAAGGGTGCAAACCAGTTGAAATTCATAGGAGAATGTCAACTGTGTATGGTGCCACATGTTTCAACCAAAAAATGTCTACAAGTGGGCTAAATTGTTTAAAGAAGGACGGAGCAGTGTTGAAGATGAAGACAGGCCTGGGAGGCCTACAGAAGTGAGGTCTCCTGAGGTGATCGAATCAGTCAATGACGTCATTCAGTCTGACAGAAGAACTACTGTGAACTGCTGAGGCAGGTCAAGAAAACATAAAAAACAAACGCAGGGGTCATCAGTCAGGAGTCATCTTGCATCATGACAAAGCAAGGCCTCACAGAGCAGCCCAAACGGTGCAGACCATCAACGAGCTGGGCTGGGAACTGCTCCCTCATCCCCCTTACAGCCCAGACCTTGCCCCTTCAGACTTTCACCTGTTTGGTCCCTTGAAAGCGTTCACGAGAGGCACGAAGTTTAAAAATGACGATGAAGTCAAAAGTGTTGTGAGCGAAAGATTTTTACGCTGAGGGAATACGGAAGCTTGTGCACAGATGGGAAAAGTGTGTGACAGTGCTGGGAGACTACGTTGAAAAAAAAATGAAAAAAAATGAAAAGTAAGCTTCTATCTGTATTAGAAGTCCTTATACCGAAAAATTCAGCTTATTTATTGAATGACCCTTGTATATATATATATATATATATATATATATATAATTTCAGGATCATTTCACAAGTTATTCAAGATGATCTTCGCCTTCTCTAACCTTTTAACTTTCTGTCCTGGAGTTGTTGCCTCACGCGTTTCCCGTACGATTTCATTTTCAAGTCTTTTTTTCATCTTTGGACTGCCGTAGGTAAAACTCCTCTCTCACTCCAAATGTCTTATGTACTGAGTTGGATCTTTTTTTAATTGATCTGTATACCTCTAAATTGAAATGAATATCTTTTTCCTTTTGTGACCTACTGATCCAGTTTTCATCTCTACTATTCCCACTTTTTAAAAATTATTTACCATCCCCTTGATGGTTCTTGAAAGGACTCTGAAAAAAGAAGCCAGAGTAGGAATGTTGGTACCATTACTAAAAGTCTGAATGATTTTTTTTTTCCTTTCACCATTGCTCAGTTGAGAAGAGAGCGGGGTTGACACAAAACGATTTAATCTGTTCTCTTTCTAGCTGAATAACTGAAAGGGTTTTTCAGGGATTCTTACGAGAAATGGTATCAAGATGGCGAAACGTCTAATCTGAAAACCTGGAAATAAAAGAAACTCAATTACTTTTATGGTTTTTCAACTATTAAACATTTTCTGGCCAGGATGTAATGAGCTGGAAAATAAAGCCATTCATATAACTTCAGACACAAATGCTTAAAAGAAACCCACACAGGTTGTGCAAATCCTACTCAGACAATTCAAAAGGTTTTAATTTTGACCTGATTTTAAAGGCTTCAAGTACATACTAATCCAGGACGGTGGATATAAGATTATTTGGTTAAGAGCGTTTTAGTATTTGCTGAAAGTCAATAATGTCAAATAACTCAATATAATGAATTACATATACGATTAAATAATTGATAAGTTTGAACATAAATAATGTGAACCTTGGGAAATTTTCAATAATGATGAAATTATATAACCGAAAAAAAATTTGTTAGTTCGAAATTTAAATGTTGTTGCTCTTTTTACGAAACTGGAACGTGGTAAGAATTTCAAGTTTATTAGTTTGTTCTGAGGGCTATAAATATAAGATCAGATAATAATTTTAATAGATTTATCGAACATCTGACCCTGATGAGCGTTCAGAGGAATTTAGGATCCCATTGAATCCCATTTGAGAAAGAGAAGAATAAAAGAAAACAGTTACAATCAATAAAAAAGCGGCGACCGAAAGAAAATTGTCAGAAAGAAAGAAATATGTATAGATCAAGAAAAACGTGTATGTTTTAAAATCTTTTATTTGTTATAAGAACACGATCTAATATATTTGGTCTACAAAAAGGAACTCTTAATGCACTTACTTAATGTGTTTATTTTCAAGTTTTTTCGCCGTGTACCAGATGGAAATTGTTAACTTGTTGCCGGAATATAAATCCTCCGCTGAATAACCTCACCCCACACGTTTTTGTTTGAAACATTCAAGCCAAGGATTTAATACTGTTTCACCGAGGGAATATGTGTTCTATACTATCAGATATCTTATAATTAGTGTATTTTATAATTTCAATTTCTAGTAAAGAGAATGTACAATTAATTAAATATATATATATATATATATATATATATATATTAATTATATATGTAGATATATATATATTAATTATACATATATATAATTAAATATATATATGTGTGTATGTGTGTGTGTATGTATGTGTGTGAATGAAATAGACAATTGGAAAATAATACTTAGTTCTTGCCGACGCGTTTCGTCATTTGCCGAAAGTGATGATAAATAAAAGCGAGATGTTTTGTAGTTACATGAAATTCAAAAGTTTGAAAAAGACGCTCCCGTGTAAGCCTCGTTTTGGATATTAGCGATTTTTTTTTTGACTAAGAGTGTGTTTTTCTTTTCCATGTCAACAATGTGCTAAATTTCTCCGAAAAAAAAAAAAAAAAGCAAACAAACTGTAGATAAGAAAAATTGAATAAACTAGACAATCGGAAAATGATATTTAGTCCTTGCCGACGTATGTCGTCATTTGACGTTATCAAAAACATACACATAAAAAAAACACAGTTATTAATATCAAAAAAGAAGATTACGCAGAAGAGAGTTTTTTTTGTTTTTTTTTAATTTCTTTTAATTTCACGTAACTATACAAGATTTAGCTTTTGTTTATCAACACTTGTCCTGATAAATTCAAATGACGAGACGCATAGTCAAGGACTAAGTACTATTTTCTGATTGTCTATTTTATTCAATTTGTCTTCTCCAGAAATTTATTCTAGGAACTTTAGCATATATATATATATATATATATATATATATATATATATATATATATATATATATATATATGTTATGTTAAAAAAATAACTAAAATGCTCAAACGCAGTACCTTGTCTCTCGTCTTTCACGAAACATGTATAAATGAGAGATTACTGCCTAAATACACAATTTATATATATATATATATATATATATATATATATATATATATATATATATATATATATGTGTGTGGGTATGTATGTATTTGTGTGTGTGTGTGTGTGTGTGTATTTAATACAATAATAAAAATAATATATATATAAAATCTGTCACTTAGCTGATTGGTGTTACGTTCAGCATCTCCACTCGATAGTTTAGTAGACGGACCCTTCTGCAATCTCTCCGTATACTAATCATGTTTTTTTCTTTTTGCACATATTACTTCAAATGTTATTTTTAATGGCTACCCGTATATGTATGTACCCATCTTTTTTTAAACAGTGTTTTTTTTTTTTTTTTTTCACTGGCCTGCACACTCGAGAAAACCTGATAAAGAAAATGTACACCCCGGCAGCTTTTGAATCGGCATACCCGTTTATTGAAGAAACCACCGTTTGATCCAGCGTGCTTTCATCACTATTGCCTTTTCATGTCCCCACCAGATAGATAGATAGATATGAACAGACCAACAGTTTATTTGAAGAAACTATTCATATCTATCTATTATCTATCCAGTCCGTATCTATCATCTATCTATCTATCTCAGTCCGTCCATTATCTATCTATCATATCCCCTATCTAGATAGATCAGTCCGTCCATATCTAATCATCTATCTCAGTCCGTCCAATCAGAAAGATCAGTCTGTCCATTAATCTATCTATCTATCTCAGTCCGTCCATATCTATCTATCTATTCATTCATCCATCTCAGTCCGTCCATTATCTATCTATCTATCTATCTCAGTCCGTCCATTATTATCTATCTATCTATCTATCTCAGTCCGTCCATTATCTATCTATCTATCTATCATCTCATCCGTCCATTATCTATCTATCGTCCATTATCCGTCCATTATCTATATCTATCCATCTATCTCAGTCTGTCCATTATCTATCTATCTATCTATCTCAGTCCGTCCATTATCTATCTATCTATCTATCTCAGTCCGTCCATTATCTATCTATCTATCTATCTATCTCAGTCCGTCCATTATCTATCTATCTATCTATCTCAGTCTGTCCATTATCTATCTATCTATCTATCTATCTATCTCAGTCTGTCCATTATCTATCTATCTATCTATCTCAGTCTGTCCATTATCTATCTATCTATCTATCTCAGTCTGTCCATTATCTATCTATCTATCTATCTATCTGCCTGTCAGTCTGTATGCATGCATGCATGAGTGTATATAGTTTGTACTGATATTCAAGGGAACATGTAGTCGAATTTTCAGCTTACCAGCTGAATTCTCCTCTACTGAAGTCTTTCAATTTCATTGGATTTCAGTAATAAGTGAAAAAAAAAAAACTAGAAAAAAACAAAAAACAAAAACATTCCACTGTGTTGGCCATATGTCAAAACCTTAACGAAACGTTAAACCGAGTGACTTTCGGTGACAATTACACGTCATGTGTATGTGTGTGCGAATGCAAGACTCAGAGAAAGAGAGAGACAGTGAGAGAGAGAGAGAGAGAGAGAAAGAAAGAAAGAGAAATGTCTTCTCGGATTCGATGCGTAAATAAATAAATAGGAAACGGATTTAAAAGGAAATATGAAACGATAGATTTTACAAGTAGAATCAATAATACCCTCTTTTAGATATAAACCTCTTCATCTTTCTGGCATCCACTCATGCAGAATGTTATTTTATCACGTGTATATAACACGCAAATATGTTTTTTTTCTTCTTTCAAGATGGATTTCTTTATTGTGACATTAAATATTTAACAGTTCAATGTGTTAGTAACGCTTTCATAACATTATCTGTTTTTTTTTTTTTTTCATAACTTACTATACATATACTATGGTAAAAACTATACATATACTATACATATACTATAGGAAATCCTATAGCAGGGTGATTGGGACTAGTTCCTATATCAAGGAATCACTTGTTTTAGTTTTTGTTTTCACTACTTGATGGCGCCAGTTGGAAGTTTGAGTCAAAAGTGCGATTAGCATTGGGAATTTTGCCTGAAAAATATTTTTTCATTTTGCTAACATTTTATCTATGAAAAACGTGTGTTTAGATCATGAGGTAACGTACAAGAGGCGATAATGTAGTCTATCTTTATGCGTAACGTAAATAGACAGCACACACACACTCGCATTTATATATATATATATATATATATATATATATATATATATATATAAAACACACACAAATTTACCAGAATCCATTAGAAACTTACTAGTAGAAAACAAATATATTAACTGCATCCACCTGAAGAAAAAGACTAAAAATAATGGAAGCTTTAATAATAAAAAAGAAAAAGCCAACTCTTAACAATATTAACTACGAACAAAGCCACAATGTCCTAACCGTATTCGGAAATTAAAAACATCCCTACCACACACTAAGACATACACAGAACGCACACACTCAATTAAGCTGAAAAATCGAATCATCCTTGATAATGGCTAAAGGTATAGCCAAAAGCGCTCGGAACTATAAAACATTTGGACAGTTCTTACACACCCTTTGTCCAGAAAAGAAAGCTCTTGTTCGAACACAAGATAAATTAAATAAAAAGCTTAACCGTAGTACCTTGTCTGTCGTTTTTAATGAAACATGCATATATATATATATATATATATATATATATATGGGAAATTTTAGGACAAAGTGGAAAAGTTTACTTGTGACGCGTTTCGTCCTTCAGAACTTCATAGGACTAATTTTGTTATGGTGTTGGGACTGTACAGGCGCACGACAGAGGGGTGCTGGGAATTTTAGAATTTTCTTTTTTTAGTGTCCACTTCTGTATGGGTGTCCCAATCTAATCGTGCGGAGAATCTATAACGCCATAAATGCACGGCAATAATACTGACAACAGATATACTTAAGTTATGTATATTATGTGCTTACAGTACCTCTATTATATTTACTACGATATATTGATAGAATGATTTATGAAGGTTCTTAAAACGTATTAAATAGCAGGAGCTTCTTGAACTATTGTGTTTATATATATATATATATATATATATATATATATATATATATATATATATATATATATACTGCTCCATATGTGGCCTCCTTTGTAAATCACTAGCGGGTCTTAAATGCCACTTAAGATTATCGCACAAACTTTCATAACTGAATCAATAAGCTGTCAGATCCTCATACGTTGAAATCGACGAGAGAGTCCATTATTATCTATCTATATATATATATATATATATATATATATATATATATATATATATATACACACACACACAACAGTTAAAAATTTTGAATCCACGCTCAGAATTAGGATGGGATGAACTTGACAGAAGAGTGAAGAAAAAACGAACTTGTGCATCGCCGTTTTCAAGATAAAAAGTTGGTTTCCCACACCAGCAAAATGTTTACGGCTTCCAAAATTCAAAGAATTATAGCTTCAATATCATTTCAATGCTGGTTGCAAATATCAAACGATAGCAAATCACTACCCAGGCAGGTTAATAGCCTTTATATTGACGGAATGGTAAAGTGTGAAGCAGACATTAAATCCTTCTGCCATACACGCATGCGTGAAAAAACTATAAACGCAGATAACACCATTTCAGCTTTTGAGTAAAAGAAAAAAAAAGAAAGAAAGGGAGCATGCGTACTGTGGACATGGAAATCTTGTTCTCATTCACTTGGGTCCCACATCGCGACAGGACGCAAAACTAGCCCTTCGTAGCTGGCGTAGGCATTATAGTTGATTCACCGGCTGTTTAAGTTCAATTTTGCCTTCATTCTTTACAGAGACACATAAGATTGTTGTTTGAAATTTTCTCAACAAGAAAGATGTTAACGACAGAATAAATATTTTTTTTATCTTACCTTTCTTTTCACTCTTTTGTTTGTCGACTTTCTTATCATCATCTTTTGTTCAACACACTATCCCTAACCTAGTAACAACTGTTTGATGACAACGAGCTTAGTTGTAAGTTTCTTTACTTCGTTTTAACGTTACAAGTGTCTTGTATATCTACCGAGGAGCTATCTACACCATCAAAAATGTTTTAAACCACAACGGTACATAGCGAAAGCAAATACGCGACATGTTGAAATTTCATTAAATACTTATTCCATAAAATACGGTAAAAATAATAAAATTTTGGCTGTGGAAAAGATATAATTTTCGTTAACAAAATAGTCTAAATGTCTACATTTTTTTATAAGAAAGAAATATCTCGCTGATTACCCAGCCAGGGAAGAGCGCCTCCTTCTTAGGTATGTGACCCTAAGCAAAGGTGAAGGAAAAGAAATGAGGGACATTCTTTTTAGAAACACGGGTGTCTAGAATTAATCATTTAGCCTCTGCTACTACGTATATCCTCTACAGTTGTGGCATAAAAGTAACACAGTAGTTTTGCACATCAAAACACTAGCGCTAAAGTGTAATTAGTATCAAGTGATCTACCACTAACCACACAACTCATCATTTAACATATGTTGAGAAATGTGCACATTATTTTAAAACTATATTTTAAGTACATTTTTACCTATATAAAGTATACAAATGAATATTTATAATTGGCTTATTTTTTTTCATAATTCCAAGCTAGATAATAAAATTTCAAGGCATATGTTTAATAATCCTAGAATTTGTATCAGTGGGCAACTGATCCATGACTAAACATTTTAAGTTACATATTCTTTTTTCAGATGTTTCAAACACATCTCGAACCTATAAAATGACACCCTTCATGGTCTACGTAGGCCAAAAAGCAGTAGATAGAGTGTCTCGTGAAAATGGAAGCCTCGGATTAGTAGCAGGTGAAGTTAATATACCTTTCAACATATTGAGGAAATATGTCTTAAAGAAGATACCAGGACAATGCTATTTACATCAAAATACCTATCAAGATATATACAGTATATCAGGTGTGATTTATTGTAAACAGCAATCGTTTATTCCATTAATTTCTTATATTAAACATAGCTGCTAATCTGTCATCTAAATTTATATATAAATATTCCTGAGGCCCCAAGTTTGTTTCGGGGCATTGCTCAGGTTTTCAACTACTAAGTTTGGGGTAGTCATTGATTGCATTTAGTTTCAATATAACTAAAGCTTTAATAAAACTATCACGATTGCTTGAAGTGCTGTGACATGCCAGCAATCCAATAAGAAGAATCTGTAACTTCTGTTGAGCGTGGCCAAGTGTTAATATTTAGTTGTTTGGTATAATACGCACGCGAACATTTTCAGTAAAATTGCGTTGTATAGAAAAATAATAACATTACGCAAAATATTAAGAGTATTTACTTTAAGATATCTTTAAAATGAACAAATCGAATGTGGAACTATTTAAAAAGGAAAACCTAAAATCGATCCATCTGCTGTTCAATATAAATAATAAAGTATAAAACGCATTTGCTATGAGAATATCATATTTTATTTCTTGTAACTTCTCTCTGAACATTTTGAAATTGAATAAAAGTGCATAAAATTGGGCCTGAAAGAAACGTGCGTCGACCATTAAATAGAGTGTGCTTCAGATCGAAAAAATATAAGCAGTAGTTTGCTGAAATTCTGACGAGTGGACGTACAGGTTTGTCTACGAAACTCTGGAGTCGGGATGCAGAAGATCAATCAGCTAAGTGACATACTTTTTTTTACATTATATATATATATATATATATATATATATATATATATATATATAAAGAAAGAGAGAGAGAGAGGTAGAAGAGAGAAAGGGGGAAGAGAGAGAGAGAATGCATGTGTAATGACTGGCCGTTCGTATCCGAGTATACCTGTCGGCTATCAAATCCCAATTGCAGACGCCTGCTCAGGCACATTTGTGTTTGTTCAACACCCACAGAGCCCACCTGTGAATTATACTGCAATTATGCTGAGCAGACCGTAGTTACTGTTTCTGGGAAAGAGCGTATTATTTGGTGCGATCATCATTCTGAACAAGATGACCACGATGACTTGTGGTTTGTTGCTATCGCAAAAATTCGACATCTTTCAAATAGTCTAGTTTACACACACAAACACACTTTGAGTTTTAAAACAAACGACACAAATCTCAAATGTACCGGAAGATTATCTTCCAAAATTAATTTCCAAAATGTTCTAAGGAATGTTAAATAAAAGGAAAACTTTAAAAAAATTAATTACCTATTTGTCCTTATTCTACCATATATATATATATATATATATATATATATATATATATATATATATAAAAAGAAACAGATATTACCTCAACGTTCTGTGCGCGGCTATCATCAGTCTCTAAGTGTCTTTCCTGATGATAGCCGTACACAGAACGTCTTGAAATAGATTATCTCTATGTGGAGACAATATTTTTTGCTGTAAAAAATACATATGCTCTGTTAAGATAAAAACATCCAGCCCTCTGTGGATCAGTTTTAATAATTAACATTTCTAGGCTCCACCCGGATTATATAATTATATATATATATATATATATATATATATATATATATATATATATATATATATATATATATATATATATACGCACCCAAAAAATAAAATTCGGTCGAGGAAAAAGCGCGAAATTGTAAACAGTGACTGCTACTGCTGATAATGCAAAGCACTTCATTGAATTGAACACTCTGAGTCACTAGTGTGTTTACTCTGAAATAAATACGAAAAAATTCACCTTACTTTCTGTCGTTAGCCGATAGCTCAGGGGGAAAATCTCCAACTGATGAGAAATCGGTTGGGTTTCGATCCTGGTCTGAGGCAATCGGATGTCTAGCCAGACTGATGACTTGTGATACACCGAAACAGTCTGTCTTTGGAACGCACATATATATAATAATGGACTCTCTCGTCGATTTCAACGTATGAGGATCTGACAGCTTATTGATTCAGTTATGAAAGTTTGTGCGATAATCTTAAGTGGCATTTAAGACCCGCTAGTGATTTACAAAGGAGGCCACACACACACACATATATATATATATATATATATATATATATATATAAAATTTAATTAGTGGGGATTAAAATCAAGATATGATCAATTGAGAACTAGTAAACATTCTCAAAATTTTCTAACCGAAAAATGAGTTCTTTCTTGTCAATATTGCTACATATTCAATTTATGCTGTTGTGTGAATTCCATCGAAACAGATTAAGAAATATACGATGAGAAGTTTTAAATATCTACTCAGGTCAACGGTATGAGTCCACAACTGTAAAGCATTCATTTAAAATCGAACTCAATATCTTAGAAATGGCTTGTTCATTGTTAGTTTACAATAATATGATTAAATATTTACGCAGTTTAGCTTACTGAAGAAGTGCCGTGAAAACCATGAAAAATATAGGGACTGACTTAAAAACAAAATTGGACAAAAAAGTTAAAAAAACAAAACAAAAAAAAAACAACCTATAAACTAATAATCTACTCCGCCAGTGTTTAAGCTTTGAAAATATTTAAACAGTTTCTTTCTATTTTAAAGTAATCAAGTCGACTCCGTTATGTCTATTAGAAAATCAAATGTAAAGTTTGCCTCCAAAATTGCAAAATGTCGTTTTCCTTTATATCTTTTTAAAACTGTAATAGTCGAAGTATTCAAACGGTACTTACCTAGTTATTTTTTAATCATTTCATCCCAAGTAAGACAATGAAACCACTAAGACACAATCGGTTACTGAGTGTGAAAGAATCTAAGAAAAATAAAAAGTTTATTAAAGAGAAAGAGCAATGAAAGAACAGGAAGAATAATGAACGATAGAAGATAATGATTACCATTGTATTTAAATTGTTAAAGATCAAACTTAACTGGAAAGCAAGAAGCTGGAATAGAGTTCCACAAGTGAAAAGTGCGAGAAAAGAAGCTGGTAGCATAAAACTTACGGCTATCTAGACATTTCAACTGCAAAATTATGCCGCCAATCGAGTATTGCGATTAAATTCGTAAAGTCTAGATATCATAAAGGAAATTCATCAGAACACTTACAGATTCTATTTTAACGAGACGTAGACATTTGTTTTAATTTTTTTTTTAAATGTTTAAATAAGTTTCTTATCGCTTGATGACAAGTGTCAGAAAATGGCGTTGATTGATGACTGGAAAAGTGAAAATTCGTAATTTTGACGTAAGCTTTATGTCAAAATTACGAATTTTTTAAAAGTCTACGTCTCGTTAAAACAGAAACTGTTAATCTGATAAATTGTGAACAAGATTAAAACAAAATTACTTTTTTTTCTTCTTAAAAACAGTGGAAAACAACTTTTTTTATAAGGGTGTCTCTTTTCCTATGCAGCCATTGAAGGAGCAAGTACATTGTAGAGTTGTTGACAGACAAACAGTAAGTGACAAAATATTTCGGTAGGGAGTATATGAAAAAATATTCGCGACTGCATAGACTGAACCTAAGTCACCCTTCGCCACTGCTCTAGGGGTCTTAAAAATCGGTTATAAATTTAATTTGCTACATTTAAATTTCCCGCATACTCTGCTGGGGATATTAAAAGTTATTTTATGTTTACAACAAACTGCATTCTTGAACGAATCACCACTTCGCCTTTTGTTGCAACATCTGTCATCTCCCGTATCAGTGAGTTGAAGGAGGAAGGGATGTTGACGTTACTCTCATTATGCTCACTAGGCCTCCTGTCGAAAATAGCTGAAATCTCTGGAACTTTCTCTAACTCTGCTGGTCTCTGGCGAAAACACTCGAATTTATCCTTTTATGTATTTTTAAGGCGTGGCTAAGCCTGGTGGAGTTAAGAGAGGACCATATATAGGCAAAGTAAATAAATAAGTCACACCATTTACATTATTCGGACTATTGTCCTCATCTTTGTTGCCATACCTATCACAACGTTTCTGCCGTTGTATGCTCCACCCTTCTTCAGGTGGTCGAGATGTTGAACTGAACCCTTTATTTCGCTCGCTGGGGTAGACTGTACTTTTCCCACCAGCATGGCTAATGGATGTCAGTTAACTCCTGTTAATTCCCCTTTCCAAGTTATCCACTGCTTTAACCAGGTATTGAACTCACACTCTTTCGGTCCTGTCACTGGATCTAACTAATGCCTTCATTCTTGAGGACACATGGCACAGCGAGCGAAATAAAGGGTTCAGTTCGACATTCCAACCACTTGAAGAAGGCCGGAGCGTACAACGCCCGAAACGTCGTGATAAATATGGTCACAAAAATAAGGACAATAGTCCGAATAATGTAAATAGTGTACATAATACCCCATATTCGAAATATAGACAGATACTTAATAAATCACACTTCTTTCCTTCTCCCGTGAAATCAACCTTTTTTTTAAACAGACGGTAATTATAATGCCTATAATAATTTTAGTACTTGTATACATTATTTTTTTTAAATTTTAAAATGATATACAGTCTATTAATAAAATAAATTTACAAACAGCAATATGACAAAATGTTTATTTTTATTATTTTAATTTTAATTTCCAATATATAAGGTCGTCAGCTGAAAGGTTAGGCTAAAGTATGGGCTGCGGAATGAAGACATCAGAATCAAGCAGGTACAAACATTCAACTATCTAGGTTATGTAACAGATAACGGATAATGTGATGCAGCGATCCGAATTGGATTCGAATAGCCACGGATGACGTCAAGAGGCTAAAATAAGTATTAAGAGATCGGAAATTTTCATTAGAAACAGTGCTGAACGTTTCTGTAATATCATTCCTCCTATATGGCAGTGAATACTGGCCGGTTTCCTCACTGTTGAAAACAAGACAAGATATTGTTCTACAGAAGCATACTGAGAATAAAATGGATAAAACACGTGAGTAATGAGAAAGTCTCAAGGGGAATAGGAAAAAAAGGACATTTATAATTAGAATCAGACAAACAGTTGATGTCTATGATGCAAAGAACGAGGAAGAAAGGCCGGAAGAAACTAACACTCACAATGCCTATTGCTAGCAAAAAGAGCAGAGGGAAGCATCCATAACCTAATTCAGACCAGTTGTTGTGCATTCCAGTCCATGCTCTATTATCCAATTACATAAATTCCTTAAGTAGGTTACCGATGTTGCAGTTTTTTGTGTATATATATATATATAACTAGTGAGCCAGTCAAAATGACTTGACTCATTTTATAGTCCACCAATAGAAGGTTAACCAATCAGAAAACGTAGAATATTCAATCCGTCGTGTATAACGGCGGCCATTTTGTCTACTCTACCCGAATGTCCAGTCCAGCTTCTCAGGCGAAGAGAAATAGAAGGACGAACTATGCTCTGCTACTTTTACCAAAATATCCACTGCTAACCTGAACAACGCTTTCCTACTGTCTTCGAAATATTCACTGCTAACCTCTGGATTCTATACTCGAAGACGACCGTCATGATGAATAACAACCGATGCTTTACTCTTGATTAGAGATACAAAAGACACGATTCATCCATGTTCTGAGATAACATAGCTAACAAAAGATGAAGGTTTAGTGTTTTTTATTTTAGACTTTCCAAATAGCTACAAAGTATACGCACCTGACTTTTACTTCTACACCATGATTGAATAAGATTAGGTGAATATTACAGTTTATAATAGTTTAAGACATTAGTGGGTCCAGATTGGATGTTATAGACTAGCGTTGCTTAACTGACGAGAAAGTCATTTTTGTACTTGTGTAAAAGCTCCATACAGTTTCCAGTTAGAAAATGAAGCACCTGTCTATATTTCTGAGATGAGGTATTATGTACACTAGTTACATTATTCGGACTATTGTCCTCATCATTGTTGCCATATTTATTACAACGTTTCGGCCTTTCAGTATCTGTCTATATTTCTGAGATGAGGTATTATGTACACTATTTACATTATTCGGACTATTGTCCTCATCTTTGTTGCCATATTTATTACAACGTTTCGGCCTTTCAGTATCTGTCTATATTTCTGAGATGAGGTATTATGTACACTATTTACATTATTCGGACTATTGTCTTCATCTTTGTTGTCATATTTATCACAACGTTTCGGCCGTGGTTGGAATGTTGAACTGAACCCTTTATTTCGCTCGCTGGGGTAGACTCTTCTACTTCCTCGCGCCATGTCTAATGAATGTCAGTTATCACTTATCTCCCGTTAATTCACCTCTCCAAGGTCTCTACTGCCTTAACCGGGTATTGAAATCACACTCTTTGGGTCCTGTCACTGGATCTAACCAATGCCTTTATCTACTGTGTATGTGTTCTTAAGGATAACTGACATCCATTAGACATGGCACGTGGAACTAGAAGAGTCTACCCCAGCGAGCGAAATAAAGGGCTCAGTTCGACATTCCAACCACCTGAAGAAGGCCGGAGCGTACAACAGTCGAAACGTTGTGATAAATATGGCGACAAAGATGAGGACAATAGTCCGAATAATGAAAATAGTGTAAAATGAAGTAATAATTAATAATATATATCCTGTCAATAGATTTGGTATTCATTCCTCTTATTAATTCATTGGAAAATTCTCAGTCTAGAATTTTCTTATCAATTGTAACGACATTTAATGTTGTAAAATACAAAAGGTCTTAAGAGATATAGGGTTTAGAGAAGAATGAAACTCTTCCCTGGTATATGAATAAGAAATTAGAGGATTGTAAACTTAAAATCGACTGCACATAAATGGTTATACCATGAACAGTCGGCTAAGGGAAAACAAAACATTACTTAAAATTCATTGCAGAGAAATGCTTCTACTATTACATTTTGGCTAAGAAAAAAAAACATTGCTTAAAATTCACAGTGCACAAGAGCTTACACCACGAAAGATATCACAAAAGATGAAGTAATTGCTTAAAATCCACTGTGAACCAATGTTTATATCATGAAGAGTAGGCTAAGGAAAAAGAAAAAGTTGCTTAAAATTCACAGCGCACAAGAGCTTACACCACGAAAGATATCACAAAAGATGAAGTAATTGCTTAAAATCCACTGTGTACCAATTTTCATACCATGAAGAGTAGGCTAAGGAAAAAGTTGCTTAAAATACACAGGGCATTTTTTGGTGCCACATCTCAGCCGGGCTTAGAAAATCGTTTATAGCGATTTTCTAAGTCCGGCTTAGATGTGGCACAAGGCCGAAAGTACGGGGCACCCAGTGAGGATCGAACTCACTACTCAGTCGTAATTGGTCTAGCCAGACAAGCTTTCTAACCATTACACCACGCTGAGGTGCCCTACCACCCACGCCTTATGCCAATAACATTCAGGTAAGTAAAAAGTAAACATTGATTAAAATTCACTTCCTAGAAATGATTATACCATTAACCTTAACTAAGTAAAAAGAAAACATTGATTAAAATTCGCTAACCAGAAGTGTTTAAATCATTGACCGAAAATGACCTTAAAATGAAATCTTTCATTTTAACGCTGTCTCGTCATTGTTCAATGATAAGGAAACTTGCAGAGCGTTAGTCATTCGCTTTCCAGGCTTACAAATACGTTCCACCTTTGATGCGTGCTCAATTACGATATCATAAGCTGAGTTAAAAATAGATCTTTCCAAGATGTCGGAATTTGACTCTCACCCAGAATGTACCCGTGCCTTTTCCTAGACACAATTCAGTCACGTTAGCGGCAATATAGCCATATTTATCGGAAGGTAGCCTGCCACGTTAAACTAGGATGCTTTATGGATATATCTTTACTGTGTAGGTGATTTTTAACGGTTCTGGCAAAATATAATTATTTATATGCCGCAATTTTTATATACCTAATTATCAGAAAGGAATTCTTAAAATTTTCAACCAAAAATGAAAGTCTGTAAAACTGCCCCAAAATTGGTTTCTTATTAGGAAAAGGAAAATACAATAAATTCTTAAAGGGGGTTAATTTTTTTTCCAAAAATGGATAATTGGCAAAGCGCACTAATTGATCAAATTAGATTTTTTCGAAAGAAACAAATGAACAAAGTAAATTGAAATGACGAGAGTAATTAAAGTCAATAATTAAGGTATGCGTGTTCTATTTATATATATATATATATATATATATATATATATATATATATATATATATATATATAAATATGGATGTGTGTAGGGTGTACAATTGCGGTTAAACATCAAGCAATGGTCTTTTTCTACATTTATGATCATGTTTTTTGGCTTCGGGTACATATTTATATATAAATTGTTGAAAGTCGTATAATTGCTGCTAACTTTAGCCATTATCACAGGCTTTTGATTTTTGTTCGATATCATCTGTTTCTTCTTTTCCGTATTTTCAGATGATATTTTTGTGTTTTATATATATATATATATATAAATTCATGAATCATTCATACAAAAAACAAATATAGAGGTTAATGATTTAAATGGCGAAAATACATCTTCGCAAACAATATAAATGAGATACATCAACCCCAAACCTGTATATGAATGATATGATCCCTGTTTATAAATTCCAGTTGCATAAGGTCTTTTTTAATTTTTACAAGCTTTCGTCTGTTTCTACAGACATCTTCAGGTATAGAAATAGATTTTGTTCTTGTTTTTACTTCTCGGTAATAAGAGGACAACGAAAATATAGATGTAATCCGAAAAAATGCTATGAGAAATGTGTTATTGTTTTGGAACGTGCGGTCGCAACGCTGAGTTTGAATTTAAATTTTAAGGTTGTGCGTTTTTGTACAAAGGAGAATTCTTTTTACTGGTAGATTTTCCGTCTATGTGGCATGAACTATATTGTTCAATAATTACAGTAATGTCACATTTATTATCCGAAAATTGCACGTTGGATCAGTTATTCTAATTTCAATTAAAGGTGCAAATTATAATTTATAAATTCATGAATCATTCATACAAAAAACAAATTTAGAGGTTAATGCCTTAAATGGCGAGAATACATCTTCGCAAACAATATAAATGAGATACATCAACCCCAAACCTGTATATGAATGATATGATCCCTGTTTATAAATTCCAGTTGCATGAGGTCTTTTAATTTTTACAAGTTTTCGTCTGTTCCTACAGACATCCTCAGGTATGGAAATAGATTTTGTTCTTGTTTTTACTTCTCTATTTTCGTTGTCCTCTTATTACCGAGAAGTAAAAACAAAAAAGGAGAGGAAAAACTATATTTAGCCTACGCGTTTCGTCCTCTGATAAAGTCCCTCGAGAAGGAAACGCGTCGGCTAAGCAGAGTTTTCCTATTGTCTCTTTTTTATTCATATATATATATATATATATATATATATATATATATATATATATATGCATGGAAAATAAGTATTAATAGATGTGGAACAAAAACTGTTTACTGGGTTATTTACCTCAAGTACTTACTTCAGAATGACACCACTTATAGGCTTAATCGTAACAGTAAAACTATGTGCAAACATTCAGTAAATACATTTATATATAATTATGAAAGATATATTTGAAAAAGAATAAAACGGCATTGGGTCGTATAATATTTAGCGGCTAGGAACGATAAATCGGTGAGGTGAGGGGCTTATATTCATTTCCATAACTGAAAAGAAAACAAGTGCTTCACCATTAAACGAGATGTATATTAGAATGGAAAACGATATTCACACGGAAAAAAGATATATAAGAAGTGTTTTGGGCAAGGAATACAAGAAATATATATATATATATATATATATATATATATATATATATATATATCTTGTATTATTATTTGATAAGACACCGGAGGTGTTGAAACAAAATGGCTATTTTGTAGTGATTTTATAACATATTTATGTTATAATTTTTTTTTTAAATAAATATATATATATATATATATATATATATATATATATATATATATATATGAAATGATTAATAATCTCTTTTGAATACATATATATATAAAATATATATATATATATAAAATCTATTGAATATATATATATATATATATATATATATATATATATATATATATATATATTCAATAGAGATTTTAATCATTTCATACTCGTATGATATAAGAATGAATCCATAATTTCTATTAACAGATGTTATTTCCTGGCATTTTTCCAATTAAGAAATAAATAAGGGACACTTTATTAACGATTGGGTCTATGATAGAGACGCGGACCATTGCCTGAAAACCCTGACGTTTCATCATATGTTCTATGTTATCGCTAATTCATCAACCAGAAAGCAAATTCTAAATTTCTATTACGTTGAAATGCGTCCCACCTAAGGCCGACTATTTACTCAGTTCGCATATAAAAGTTAACATATGAACAAACAATAATGTTTTCTCCTTGATGCAGCTGCTTTTGATTATTGTCCAGAATTTCAATCTAAACGTGTTGCCCCAAACCTGTTCCTTTTATCGAAAGAAAAATTACAGATGGAATAGCCAACAGAGAGAGCTCCTACTGCTGCCAATAGATTTTCATATATTTATTGTTAGCCACCTTTATGTTGACGATATTCGTCGGCTTTTATTTGATTCGAGAATGTGTGTGTGTGTGTGTGATATTTTTAGCTGAACAAATGCCATCAACTTTGATGGAACTTGGATGGAACCGGTTAAGTGGAAAGATTTAACCCGGTCATCACTTATCTTTCCTCTCCATAGTTTTGCCGGCTTGAGTATATATCGCAATTTCATTCATTGTCTAACTCCCCAACGTACCAGACATGTTTTCAGCGCTCACACGGAATATCCATTTCGTCCATTAACATCTTAACTACAAGCAATTTAATGTCTCCATTTAAGAAGCATATATACAATGACATCCGAGGCTTTCAGTCAACCGATACATATATATATATATATATATATATATATATAAACAAACTCAAAATATTTACTGATATACTTGTGACGTCAGAATTAGATTCAAGAAACTGTAATAAACTTGCCATTACCCAATTAAGGGGTGTGTTTATTGGCAGATGCCGGGAAAACTTTTGGAATACTTTTGCTAAGCTCAGGATTGAACAAAAGTTTTTTGACTGCCGATCGTTAATGATATTTCTTAACCACATTGTCGACTTCTGCCATTTTTAATTTACAGAACATTATAATCCAGAATAAAAGAGTTGGTTTATTTTCTTTAGCGGAATATCAACCTCTGCGGGTTATTTAATGCCGAAGTCTAAATATTTTTTACGCACTTTTATGCTTTCAACTGCAGATATTTTTAAATAGAATTTTATACATTCAAATAAAATGTATGTTTTTTTTTTTAGTTTATCTGATTTAGCATTAAAAACATTTTCATCATACTTATAAACACTAACACTTGTTGTTGAAACAGCCTCAGTTTTCTTCGATTCCAGTGTTTTTTCATGTTGCACCATTTCTTAGCTTACGAATAAGGTTCTGTATTTTTTTCAATTGAGGGCGTATTGACATTGTTAAGTTTGTGCAAAGGACACTTGAAATAAGTAACAGGACCTGTAATAACAGCAGCTCGTAATGTTTGCATTAAAATAAACTATATTAATAAGAGTTTGGACTCTCAATTGACTTCGTTGAATTCGTTGCATTCGACTTCTATTGGGACAAATGTTCAGCCCAAACCTCAAGAAGAACTCATATATGATTAATGGCTAAAGATGCTGTAAAAATTGGTCAGTTCTCTGTAACTAGAAAAAAAACCCTGATTCTTTCTGCTGTGCTCTATCAAGAGCCAGATCAAACCGAAAATGGAGTATTGCTATCATATCTATACTGGTGCTGACCGGGCCTTGCTTTCCAGCCATGACAGAGTACAAAGACGTTTACGATATTATGCTTCCTCGATTACTCTTCATGTCTAGAATTAACCGTTATCTATCCTACATAACCTCATAATCTACTCTTCCTTTTTTTTTTCTCTGACGTCCACACAACAACCTCGGCCTGTGGCCCTCTATATTGGGTTGGTCTTGTGCCTTGTATTGAATAACCTACATTAACGCCAAAATCGACAAAACAGCAAATGTCGTTTGTGTGGATACAGATAAAATGTAAATGTAGTAAACAGTTTTACAAGTAGAAAATAACGGAAATAGCTGAGTGGGATTGGTATTTGACTAAAAACTGTGCGTCCAGTTCAAATCGATTGACTGTTACTGGATGCACAGATTTTCCAGAGATTAGAAAATTTAAACATCTTTGGAAATTTGATGTTCAAACGGAACACCTAATCTGACAGAAAATTGGTGCAATCATAGTAAACAAAACCAAAATATTCTGCTGGATAGTCAGCATCTATCAGAGAAATCCAACTAGAAAAAGATAAAAGAATATCTTACCATTGCCAGAAAACAGAAAAATAAGAAATATTGATGTGTCTATTGTAATTAAAAATATTGGAGAATTAGAATGGTACCAATGATTTTTTTTCAGAAATGGTAGAAACATTACAAATCAGAGGAAAAAAATCAACGACGTTAAGCGACGTCGAGCCTATTCAGTAACTAAATAAGTAACCTCTTGGAAATACCAGGTGCTGTAAAATTGGATGTGTGGATGGTGCAATGAATAATGGCTAGGAATTGTTAATCAGATAGCCGTGTTTCGATTCCCGTTTGGTTCTTTATATTCACTTACGTCCAAATGCTCTTGGGGATTGTATGAATCCACCTCTTCTTCCCCAGCTATGGGTTAATTAGTAAGACTATCACCAAATCATCATTATCTATAAAAAAAAATAGATTATTTCTATCAAAAATATCCTCTGGCTTCAAATAAATAGGGTTGATAAGACATAGAAAAGAAATCACTCAATCAATCTAACCTTGCAAAAAAGCCGAGAAATATGGAAAAATCATTGATGAACACATCTTTCAGAACTGTTGTCGAAGAATACATCGGTTCTCTTAAACTAGTCGATTCAATTATGCAATTTTCCAGGGAGATCCTTGTCCGGGAACTTCTGATACAAAATTGAAAAAAAAAAGAAGAAAAATATGAAAATACCATTTATAGTGTTTGTTTTACAGGTTAAAAGGATGGATATGGTTAATGAAGTTTTTGTAATATTTCATTGCAAATTGCTGGGTTTTAGTTGTAAATCAGACACTTTATTTGAAGTGAGTTTCTTTATTCGCTTCGCGAAGCAGGAATGAACCGTTATTTCACTCTACCTTGCTTTCAATCCTAAACGCTCAGTCGTCATTCAGTCAACACCAGTATAATTTAACACCCTCTGCAAGGTTCCATCGACCACATTATTTCATACGAACTATATTCAATGATCTGAAGGTTTAGTCCCACTGATTGGTGTATGTAAATGACTGATCAAAAAATATTATTTCGAAATAAACTATTCTTTTTTAGTGTATGAAAACCATTTCCAAGATGTCAACCTGCTCTCCTGCTGATGTAAATTGTAGTACAGGAAAATACTATGGTTTTAATAACGAAATGCTAACACTAGTTCTAAGTGATAAACGGCAAATTTGCCTTTCATCATTTGTAATTTTTCTTTTTGATTATCTTTTTCTTTCTTTTTTTATTTATATACCTTATGAGAATGAACGTATCTTTTACTCCGCGGGAAATAATTTTTAGTCTCTATTTTTTTTTTTTTTTTTTTTAAATTGGATTTTTCGTTCATTCTGAACTAATGGTAACGAGTATGACCGACTATGCACCATAAATAAAACAACAATTCAATTTTCCAGTCCCAGTTACAGGGTTGGTAGTGCATGTGACTCGTTAGATTGGAACTGAAATTCAATAGTTTTAAAAAAAAGAAGCCATGTCACATAAACATGCGAACTTACTCTCAATAGATTTTGAAAATAGAACGCTAACCACTGCCCCATTTGAAGAATGAAACACTGGATGAATAAGAAGGAACGAAAACGTAGGATAAATACATCAGCTTATATCTTACAGGAAAGAAAGAAATATGAATGATTTGAAAAACCTTTAAGATGATTAGAATCAAATCAGTGTTTTAAAGTTTTATTAATTTTAAGATCGGTTAATATATATATATATATATATAATGAAATGGACAAAGTTCGACAATTAATTTGGGACATTTGTTTTATGTTTATCCGTTCTTTTTATAGACACAAATATTTAAGTAAATGCTCTGTTTTATAATAAACAGTATTAACAACATTTACCGAATGTCCGAGAAATTTTCATAGAAAATATGCGTCCTCCGAATGGAATCGAACCTGTATCCTATAAGGAACCGTCATATAGCCTGACGTGCTTTACCGATTTAGCCACGGAGGAGCGTTTCCTTTAGCAAGGTCGATTTTACTGTTTTTAAACTGCAATTCTACATGATTTTCTTTCATAGATTCATATCTGCTGGATGCCTATCCAAATGTAAAAAAATGACGTCACACATTATGAAATGGACAAAGTCCGACTATTATTTTAAGACATTTTTTATTTAAAAACAGTAAAACGCATATTTTCTATGAAAATTTCACGGACATTCAGGCCGGTAAATGTTGTTAATACTATTTATTATAAAACAGAACATTTACTTTTAAATATTTGTATTTATAAAAAGAACGTACAAACATAATATATATATATATATATATATATATATATATATATATATATATATATATATATATATATTGTATTCTGTTACACTTGCATGTCTTTTAGTACACCAACTGCTGTGGCTACTTACATTTATATCTTAGACTACGAACTTTACATCCGACCCTCATATAGCATATTCTAAGCAATATATATATATATATATATATATATATATATATATATATATATAAATAAATTGTCGGACTTTGTCCATTTCTTATATATATATATATATATATATATATATATATATATATATATATATATATATATATATATATTATTATTATTTATAAAAGACATTTTTATAAAAAGAACGTTAAACATAAAATGTCTTTAATAAATAAATTGTCGGACTTTGTCCATTTCTTAATATATGACGTCATTTGTTTACATTTGATACGCCAGAGCAGTTATGAATGTACGAGATTCATGGAAGATTGAAGTTTATAAGCAGTAAATTCGACCTTGCCTACCGAACGCTCCTTTGTGGCCGAGACGGTAAGGCACGTCAGCATAAATAACGGTTCCGTATAGAATGCAGGTTCGAATCCTGTCAAAGGACGAATATTTTCTATGAAAATTTCTCGGACATTCAGGCCGGTAAATGTTATTTAATGCTGTTTATTATAAACAGAGCATTTACTTAAATACTTTTATCTATAAAAAAGAACGTTAAACATAAAAATGTCTTTAATAAATATATATATATAAAGCAATTTAAAACACAAAATATTTGGAAAACCGACCTTTTCTGCTATAAATATATATATGTTTGACTTTTACAAATCGTGTGTGTGTGTGTTATATATATATATATATATATATATATATATATATATATATATATATAGTGATTGGATGGACATTTCCCCACTCGATGAGTTCAGATGGTGCGTGAATGGTATATACTCATCAACTACCTTAGTATAATCTTTAACTTGCGAAGGAATTCTAAAACTGTTGCTGTCCGCCTAATGTTAGCGTAAGAACGCATGCAATTTTTACCTTTAGTTCACTGTTTGTCGGTAATTTATTTAATAATAATAATAATAATAATAATATATATATATATATATATATATATATATAGAGAGAGAGAGAGATAGATAGAGAGAGAGAGAGAGAAAGAAAGCAAGAAAGAGAGAGTGTTGAAGAGTTTAGACATACGTAACTACACTGTGAATGTCGTGTCTGAAGATCTCTATCCCCGATATATCCTCCATGAAGTACGAGGTTCTTTTGGAAAGTTTATAGGTTTTATGTCTACTTAAGATACCAAGACAAAAAGCCGTGTAAGTATAACAGAAGACAACAGCTTGTCAACCAGCTATTGTATTCTGTTACACTTGCATGTCTTTTAGTACACCAACTGCTGTGGCTACTTACATTTATATCTTAGACTACGAACTTTACATCCGACCCTCATATAGCATATTCTAAGCAATATATATATATATATATATATATATATATTGTTTTGCAAAATTTCTCCATCATAAATAATCATAACATCTTTATTCAGTCCTGACTGTGTTTCTATGGCTTTCTTTGATCTCATGTTATTTTTTTCTGTAAATTTTAGATTTGATTATAAAAGAGTAATTTCATTTTTTTTTTCGATCATTTTTTTCCAAAGTTTTCTCATGTCTTTAATCGCTGACCAGAATAAGAGAGTTGTATGAAATGAAACAGGTGACGTGATTGAAGATGACAAGTCTATTGCATATGGCAAATTTAGGTAGAACTTCCACTTTGTGTTTCATGACATTTTAATGTGTCACATTTACCGCCGGCAAATGGGCGTTGTGATGCGGCAAAATCACCAGTCGACTTACCTATTAAAAAAAAAAAAAAAAAAAAAAAAATGTCCAATTCGTCATTCAAATGCGTAGACTGATTGACTTTTTTTTGCAAGTTCACTAGTTATTTGTGCTGCGTCTTCGCTTTCAAAAAGAGAAAGGAAAAGATTATTGCAGTTCTTCCGTTTCCAAGTTCGAAGCTACTCCAGAGAGTTCTATGTCTTTGATCGCAAAATCTCTTTCTTTAAAATTCGCAAACCGTACACGACACGTGTTTGCACCAATTGCATCGTTACCACAAGCTTCGTTGATCAGCTGCCAAGCTTCCGTTGAACTTTCTTTTCCTAGATTAAATATAAAGAATAAGCGGTATCGAAAGTGTGAACATATGCAACAACTCTTATATATATATACATTATATATATATATATATATATATATATATATATATATATATATATATATATATATAAGAAAGTCATGTCGCATTTGCAGGTGGAAAAAACAAATATTTGAATAGACTTCAAAATATTTCAAGAATATTCTTTAAAGTTCGTATTGTGAACATTCGCAACAACCAATATATATATATATATATATAAAGATAGATATAAAAATTCAGATATATATATATACTAGTCGAAGTACCCGGCGTTGCCCGACTGTACATGACTGCAATTGCATAACCACACCTACTGTCTGGAAATGTCTGCCTGCGTCCCCGCTTGTATGCATCATCCGTTCGTATACTAAGCTACTCCCTCATTCCTCATCTTTTTTACGGTATGTATTTCGCAACTGTTTGATTATTCTTAATAAAGGAATTCCATCGATAAAAACCTTCTTGCGTGGTCGTTACCCGGTGTTAAATTGTTTCAATGTTTTAGATATTCAATAAATTTCCTATGGCACAAATCTAATAATCAGACAAAAACAGGGATGCGGCGTCAGAGATTGATTCAACTGCAAGTGCAAAAACATGAACGACCCCTCCTTCATCGTACGTTTACTGTAAAACTGGGGTTAATAACAGATTCTTCAGGAATTTTTTTCCCTTTTAAACCTTCACTAATCCTTCTCAAAAATCTTTGCATCAAAGTTTGTTTAAATGCCAATTTAGGGTGAAATCATATGAAAAAACTATTGGCTAAATGGCAAAAGCCGATTTTGGACCCAGTTTATCGGAGATTTTCTCCACTTAACTGAACTAATCTAAATCAAACATTCACGCAAGAAAATTTGTGTGTCATATGTAATTTCCATGGCAAATTTGGAAAGCATTGGATAAAAACCAAGGAGGTATGGCCAAAAAACTTTTTTTTAACAGTTTTTCGTGGTTTTCGTTTTACGCATGGAAGCAAGCAGGACTAAAGCCACACTATCTTATTTCTTACATGATGGCAAATTTTTCGCGACATGTCTGTAGAAAATCGGATAAAAATGATGAAGTCATTCAAGTTTTTATTTTAAGTAGTCCGAAAAACCCGATAATTTCACAGTTTTTTGCAGTTTTTGTGTACCATCAATGTCGTAAGAAAACTATCAAGAACTCTGCATAAACCTCGTAACATGAGCCATGGTTTGCATTAAGTGCAATGAACATCAGCTCATCCAGTAAAAATTTTGTTCGCGTGTAAATTTGCCTTGGTTTTTTCAAAAAGTCATGTCCACCTTCAGGTTTATCGATTTTTCTGCCAAAATGTGTATGGGTACTTGGAGATTGAAAAGTTAGTCTTTGTTTAATACATATGTTTGTATATATATATATATATATATATATATATATATATATATATATATATATATATATATATATATCGGTCTTGTTGGTTTTCTTTACATTCTTTATGGTGGATTCAATCTCTGAGTCCGCAATGTTCTTGTAGTGGACTCTCTTCTATCCGGAGTTTTACACACCTGTTCCTAATTTAACAACACGTAAACTCCCAGTCCGCTACATATTCACTTACGCGCAAATGCTATTGGGAAAGGTATGAATCTATCTCTTCTCCTCCCATCTTGATATTTTCAGTATATTTTACTCTTATTCCGACCATTTATATAAACTCGTTAAGTAGATGACTCGCTTTTTCTCGCTGCTTCTCTTTCCCACAGTATGATTTAAAGCAACAAAAAAGTTATGGGTAGCCATGATAACTGACGCCCTGAGGGACATGAAAGGCAATAGAAAAAGAAGGTCTCATGCAATAACCCTCATTGGGGAGCGGAATAACCACCTCGATTCATGCAAAGTAGACAAAAGTGTAACTAAAGAAATTTCGCATACGATCTCCTCAAAACTCGAAGCAACAGAAACAGAAAAATAGAGAAGGATGCTGAGGATGTTGTCGACCGAACATGTTAGGAAAGACTTTATTTTTCGATAAAGCGGAAACAAAAAGGAAAATATTACTTAACATCAAATAGAGACAATTCAAGTTTCTGTGGCATATAATGTGGAAGGAGGGCTTGGAAAATATGATACCCACGGGACAGATAGCGGGCAAGAGGGACAGAGGAGAGAAATATATAAACATACTTAGTGAACTTGTGCAAGTGGATAGCGGAAAAAGTTTTACGTAAAACAACAGAATGACTAAGTTTATTAAGAGCTACAGGGGATAAGAAGTTGTGGAGAGCCATGATCGCCTAACTCCTGAGAGGACGCTGCACATAAAGAAGGATGGTTTAATTAATGGCTAATGACGTCGTGGTTTCCATTAGCCACGTTGATTATAAACCATAGGTGTTAAAATTTATATTTCTATATTTTGTAATTAGACTGATCGTCTCCTTGAATAGGGTATAACTGATTCTCTATTTCATCGGTGCAACATTTGTGAAAGCGCTTAAAAATAAAATAATCAATACTCTTCAAGTTTAAATTGGATTTCGACTTCAAAAGCAATAATCTTGTCGGTATTTTTCCCCAAATTTGCTTTTTACCTCAATTACAGTGACTGTAACCTGATTATGACACGAAGCTCTTTACTTATTAATTGTTAGATTATTGCTTACAAGAGTCAATGATGCAAATATATGATGGACAGTAAGACAGAAGGCCATGGGGAAATTGTCAATGTCTTAATGATTTATACGCGAAGCAGCCATTTTGCAAGCACCAGTAACAAACAGCAGTAAATGCATCTGGTCGGAGAGCCCAGAAATGACGACTTAGTGAACAGGTTAAAATATTCAAGTTATTTCTTCTTCTTGTATGCGTCATGTCCCTTCAAGGCGTAAGCGATCATGACCCTCCACATCTTCCTGTCACTTTGTAAGTTTTGCTTTTTTGTTATTTCTCCCAACACCCGTTCTACCATCCATTTACTCAAATTCATCAAGTATGTTAAACGCTGTTTTCTTCTGTCCTTTTTTCCCTCAATCTGTCCTGTGAGTATCAGATTTTCCAAGCACTTTTTCCTCATTACATGGCCCAGAAATATCACCTGTCTCTTCCTGATGTTAATTATAAGTTTCCTTTTTGTTTCCATTTTTTTTCAAAACATCGTCGTTTTTCACTTGTTTGGTCTATGGTATTCTCAGCATCTTTCTGTAGACCCACATTTCTGTTGCTTCAAGTCTATTATTTATTTTTGAGGAGATTGTCTAGCATTCGACGCTATACAGGAGGACAGATATCACGTGACAGTTCAATACTGTTTTCCTTGTTTCTAACAAAATTTTTCTGTATCACTGATAACTTTTTTTTTCAATGGGTTATTTAATGCCAACAAGATTTTTTACTGCTGGTAATATTTTATTTTTAAATGTATTGCTGGTAATTTTTGTTTTTCACAAAAGTATAACTGGTAATATTTTTTCAAAAATGTATTGCTGATAATATCTTTTTTTCTTCTTTTCTTTCAAAAATGTATTACTGGTAATAATATTTTTACAAAATATTTCTGGTATTAAAACCTATTTTTACACTTTCATGGTGATTTGACCCCAGTTTGGGAGTTAACTATTAGCCCATAGCTGGGACCCTAAAAGGTGCTAGCACCCCGGGTCAGGGTGGACCTGAGAACACCAGCAATTAAGAGGTGGTTCCACGCTCCTCAAAACCTCCTGATCAGAGGTCTTGCTTTTGGACATAGTTTATCGTCATACCCAGGACGCGGATGTAGTTTATCGACATACCCAGGATGTCACCGATAACAACAACAAAGATGAGGACAATAGTCCGGATGTAATAATGTAAATAATGATTACATCTTATCCCAGAAATTCAGACAGATATTTAAAACATATTTTCTTTGGATTGATACTGTTTTACAAGCACAAAAATATATTAATTTCTGTTCTGTTTTTACTATTTTTTCTTTATCTTTAAATATTTATATTAGCATCACGTAGAAGATGAAAGGCCATGGACGACAAATATCATGTTGGCAGGGGCAGAAACTAGAGAATTGTTTTTTTTCCGGGTCAAGGAAGTGAAAAGTCGGCTTAGGAAGTAATCATGGAATAACTAGAAAACCAGAAGTGGCAACCAATTGAGCTGAAGGGGGGGAAATCAAAACCATCCTAAAGAGGGACGGGCTCCGTCAGTTTATCTTGTTCTAGACACGTCATCACTTCTAAGGCTACCGCATATGCGTTGCTTAATCGATTACGGGTTTCGTGGTGTGATAAATCATACAATCCACAATAACTGACTGTTGCAATCTAAGTCTATTACACTGATTTTTGTAGATCAAGGGTCAACGGTTTCGAAGCGTAGACCAAATTCAGTATTTCATTATAGCCACAGAACATATGGAATATACTGTTTCTTTTTTTCTGAAATTACTTTTGTATTGTTTTACTTTCATGTTTTCATTTATCGCCTTGCAACCCCAGGTAATCAAAACAGTTCACAGCTTCCTTTCCTTTTTATCACTTAGCAACTTCTATTTTCTTACCATTTCTCTGTCATCCATAAACTCATTAGGTAGACTTCCCTCTGAAACCCTTGCCTTCAGAATGTTCTGTAAGTGTTAAATTCTACATGCCGTCTTTTCTCGCGATATTTCAACTGTCCTTTTCTAATTGTAATTACAACTTCACCACACCTTCTCACCCAGCTTCAGTGGTACCACCCTATATCGAGTTTGTTAGTATAAATCGCGAGAATGTATCTGTCGCTAGCTTGCTAGGCCGGTCATGTAATTACAATTGACATTTTCATTTTCCTTAAAATCTCCTCGTCTCTTACATGGCCCATCCATGGCATTCTCAGCATCCTTTCATAAAACCATATCTCTACTGCATCATGTCTCCTCTTCATCTATGAGGAAATTGTCCAACATTCATTGCGGCGGTAGTGAATTGCATTACAACTAAAATTATTTGTCTATTGAGTATATGTCTATATTTCTGAGATGACGTATTATGTACATTATTTACATTATTCGGACTATTGTCCTCATCTTTGTCGCCATATTTATCCGATCCTTCAGTATCTGTCTATATTTCTGAGATGAGGTATTATGTACATTATTTACATTATTCGGACTATTGTCCTCATCTTTGTCGCCATATTTATCATAACGTTTCAGCCGTTGTACGCTCCGGCCTTCTTCAGGTGGTTGAAATGTCGAACCGAACCCTTTATTTCGCTCGCTGGGGTAGACTCTTCTAGTTCCACTTGCCATGTCTAATGGATGTCAGTTATCCTTAAGAACACATGGCACAGTAGATAAAGGCGTTAATTAGATCCAGTGACAAGACCCAAAGAGTGTGAGTTCAATACCCTGTTAAGGTAGTGGAGAACTTTCAAAGGGGAATTAACAGGAGATAACTGATAACTGACATCCATTAAACATGGCTCATGGAACTAGAACAGTCTACCTCAGGGATGGAAATAAAGTGTTCAGTTCGACATTCCAACCACCTGAAGAAGGCCGGAGCGTACAACGGCCGAAACGTTGTGATAAATATGGCGACAAAGATGAGGACAATAGTCTGAATAATGTAAATTATTTGTCTATGGTTCTAACGAAAATTTCCCATTTTTATATTCGCATTAAGTATAAAATGTATCGTTGATAATTTCCTATTAGAACTACGCTGACAAGAGAGTGATTTATCGTCCAATGACATGCTTTGATTTATCTCCAATGATAGTCTTTGATTCCTCGTCCAGTGATAAGCTTTAATTTCGTGTCCAACTTTGATTTGTCGTCCAATGACATGCTTTGATTTGTCGTCTAATAAAAGGCTTTGATTTGTCGTCTAATAAAAGGCTTTGATTTGTCGTCTAATAAAAGGCTTTGATTTGTCGTCTAATAAAAGGCTTTAATTTGTTGTCTAATAAAATGCTTTGATTTGTCGTACAATGATAGGCTTTGATTTGTCGTCCAATAATATGCTTAGAGCTTTCGTCTAATAAAAGGCTTTGATTTGTCGTCCAATGATAGCCTTCGATTTCTCGTCCAATGATAGCCTTCGATT
Organism: Acanthosepion pharaonis; assembly: GCA_903632075.3. NCBI lineage: Eukaryota > Metazoa > Mollusca > Cephalopoda > Sepiida > Sepiidae > Acanthosepion > Acanthosepion pharaonis. The sequence goes on from CAHIKZ030000280.1 coordinate 1,362,209, forward strand.
TCTCGTCCAATGATAAACTTTGATTTCTCGTCAAATAATAGGCTTTGATTTTTCGTCTAATAAAAGGCTTTGATTTGTCGTCCAATGACGAGTACAAATAGGTAATGATAAGCTAACTTTTTAAAATGCCTGCCAGATAAACGAGATTCACTTCTAAAATCTGTTGCCAGACAATTAATTTCAATATTTGAAACAACCTATGTATATGAGAAGATATTTTCAATTAAGAAACAAGCTAATCTGCAAATAGCTTGTTTTCCACCGATCAACATTAATCAATTTTGATGAGAAGAAAATAAATTTTGGTTCACAATTTAAATTAGTTTTATCCCAGAAGAAATAATACAGTTATTCTCATTGATTCTTCTTTTTTTAAGCTACCGCTGCAAAATTAATGTTTATGCTGATTCGTAATGGAAAATACTATTTGATACAGTTAAATGTATGTGATTAAAAATATAGTTTTATTTATATAGCCGGATGTGCCATACGTGAAATCGGCGGTCTGAGTTCAAGTTCCGACTGTATCCATTATGCTAAATTAACACAAGGTGCTTTAGAAAAATAGATCTCTTCTCCCTCTTAAGTCTTTACCCTTGGATGCCAGCAATTGACTAGGGAAAACTTAGTTTAAACCAATTAGGCATAGACGTACTGCGATACGCTAGAAGAGTATTTATTTACCGAAGCTTTGTCAACATATTTCTTGAAACTGAAATTTAATGCCGAAATCCAAATATTTTGAACACAATTTTATGGCTTCAACTAAATATTTTGATGGCAATTGTATGCATTCAACTACAGATAAAATGTATTGTTGGTTACTTTGTTATAAAATGTATTGTTGGTTATTTTGCTATAAACTGTATTCTTGGTTATTTTGCTATGAAATGAATTCATGGTCATTTTGCTATAAAATGTATTTTTGATCATTTTTCTATAAAAAGTATTTTGAGCAATTCTATTATAAATAGTTATTATTTGTAATTTTACTATGAAAATGTATTTTTATACTTTCATATTTTTTTGTCTGGAGTTTCACTACTTGCCCATAGCTGGGACCCTAACTGTTGCTACCACCCCGTATTAGTATGGACCTGTGAATAACAATTAAGAGGTGGTTCCACGCTACTCGAAACCTCGAAAATCCTGACCAGAGGCGTTGCTGCCGGATGTAGTTTATCATCATAGCCAAGACACGAGAGCTACGTATTTTTTACCATTCTCAAATGTATTATTACGAAATGATATTCAAACCGTCTCAGTTAAAAATTCGCCGATTCCACTCTCCGTATTGTTACCATTGTTTCTCATATTCCTTAAATATTGTTCACTGCTAACTCATTCTGTCCATAGTCTTCTGATCATCTGTCTGTATAAATACATCTCTGAAGTCTCTTCATACAATAGTTCGTCACAACTTCCTTTTCTTTGTAGCTGTAAGCAATGTTTGTCACCTTACTCTCACTCGTAGTCTCTGTCCTGCCATCAAACTCGCTTTTTCCCTCTGCTCCTCTTACCTTCAGTGAGTGTCATAATCTCCAAAGCATCTTTTATCTTTATGGGACATTTCAGGAGCTGGAAATGCGATTTGCAGGTCGGGAACGCTAGAATGAAGCAGACGCGGAAGTTTAAATATCTGAGAAACGTCTTCACAGAGGACGGTAAATGCCACACTGATATCCGTAGACATATTGGGATGGATAAGGACGCATTCCAAAACACTGGGCAGAGTATTGCGAGACAGGAGGATTTCTTTGGTAACAAAGAAAAGAATACTAAGCTGTTACGTGACATCTGTCCTCCGTTATGGCAGTGAATGTTGAACGATTTCCTTAAAGATGAAGAAGAGACTCGAGGCGACGGAGATATGGTTCTACAGAAGGATGCTAAGGATATCATGGACCGAGCGTGTGAGCATCGATGAGGTTTTAGAGAGGATTCAAACAAGGAGGGGATTTATACTTAAATCAGGAAGAGGCAGTTGAAGTTTCTGGGACACATAATGAGGAAGGAGGGCCTAGAGAATCTGGTACCCACGGATCGAATAGAGGGAAAAGAGACAAGGGAAGAGGCAGCTGAAGTTTCTGGGACACATAATGAGGAAGGAGGGCCTAGAGAATCTGATACTCACGGACTGAATAGAGGGAAAAAGAGACAAGGGAAAACAACGCATGACATACCTAGCGACTTTAAGCAAGTGGATGACAGAACGTTGTCAATGGGAAGTAGCAGGGGGAAGGAACTTGTTGAGGTCTGTAAGGGATAGAAGGTAGTGGAGAGACATGATCGCCTACGTCCTTAAAGGACACGGCAACTAGAAAGAAAGTGCCCTTTTCGTTCCAATTTTTCTTATTTCTCACATGTTCTATCCATGGTGTTCTAGGCATCCTTCTGTAGACTCACATCTCAAGTTTCATCTGTCGGGAAATTGCCCAGCTTTCATTACACATTTAAAAATCCACTCACGCACACGCTGTTTCTTCTCGAAAGGATCCGTCATCTCTTAGGATGTAAAGCGACGACATGATATATAGCCATACGTGTCTTACAAATGCGAAAAATACTGCCAATTTGGATCAAGTCCAAGAAATGTTTGCCAGCCTCAGCAGGAGACCGTTGTACGTGTAGCAAGTTCAATCCTCACTGCTGCAGCCTGCGTAAAAGTTATTCTGATTGAAATCTCGCCTATCAGTTTTGCCTTTCATCTTCATAGATCACGGTGATTTATTTGCTTGCAGAAATAGAATTTCGCACTGAAATATATAAACAACAAACTGTTTTCAATTTGTTGAAAAACAGCTTTTATTTGTTTATGATTACCCCAAGTTGTGCCTACAAGCAAAACGGAAAGAAAAATACAAAAAGAAAATTGGCAGACTAAAGCCGATAGGCAAATTACAAGACTGTATAAATAACATCAAAAACCGTCACCGCTCAAATCCGTTCTCTCTCTCTCTCTCTGTCTCTATTTTACCTCATCTCTCTCTCTCTCTCTTTGTCTATATTTTATTTCATCTGTTTCCCTCTCTCTTTGTTCCCTTCTCTTTTATCTTATAACTTAGTCTTTTCTTCACCGTCTCTTCATCCCCACTCTCTCAGTGTCTCAAAGTGTGTATGTGTTAGGAGATATTAAACCGTTCAATAGACAGTAACGTCAATTGTCAATAAATTCAGTTCAATAAACATTAAAATAGTAAATCATTTAAAATCCTAAATCATTCATCACTTAACAAGTCGGAAGTGACTTTTTTAATACAAATCTAAAATTTATGTGGATATAAGTTCACCTATCGAACAGTTTACACTCCTCCACCGTCTCATTGGGCAGGAGTAGCTACTTGCATATTAGTGGAATTATCCCCTTGCTTGGGGCGAAATTATTTTTAAAAAGTAACAACTTATCACAGGAGGAATATATCAATCAACATGAATGAATAGGATGGGTAATAGGTTGGGAACTGCGTAACCTACACGTTAGGAAGATATGTCGGAGCTTACATATTACAGTCCAAACACACCACAGACTGACTTTTAATGAGAATGAATATCGTAAATAATATTTGAACCACCCGATAAATGAAGAAGTAAAGTGAGTTACTGAAAATTTGAAGTTTACTGAACGAACGCAAGCAACAACTAAAATTCAAAAGCAGGACTGGAGATGAGACATAAGAAATGAAACTTACTTTCACAACTAACAACTAAAATAGATATCTCATGTAACTCGAAGATAATTAACATAATTAAGATGCTGACGTTACACACAACTTCAAACAAAAGGTTAGGAAGGAAACCTCCATCAATACTAGAAAGAGCAATAACAGTGGACTTGAGAAACCTATTTTTCTGAATGAAGCTTATAGGTTTTACCGAGAACTATTCTTCTTTGAAACTTGCGGACTGGCGCTACAGAATCGCAAAGAACTTTACCAAATAACAGAAACCACATCACCTGAGGAATTTTTAACAACAACAACTAAAATAAATAGCATATGTCACTTGAAGAGAAAGTAATGACATAATCAAGATGTTGACGTTCCACATTACTTTAAACAAAAGGTTAGGAAGGAAACGTCTCTACATTAATGGAAAAAGCGATAACAGCTAATGGACTTGAAAAACCTATTTTTCTGAAAAATTGTTTTATTAGAAAGATTTTAGAAATTTCAACTGATAGTAGATGCTCGATCAATGAATGCCGAATGTTTACTTATAAGGAGACGGCTAATATTGCCATTACAATTGCATATTATTCTTGCTTTACTATCTACTATTAGTTATTTTCATCGTTATGAACCGAAGTATATGACTTGCGCTAATCCACTTGTTAAAACTCATGATTATCAAATAACTAGACGCACTTAAAGAAGGCCATATCAATCATGGCGCCAGAAACGTCCAGCAATATTTAAGCTGTCAGCTCTATACAGTCGCTCTCTCAGATCAATGGTTAAAAATGGCTTTGAGAGAGCGAAGCCTATAGATCTTAGTGAAAAACAATTTTATTCGGACCTTATTTACTGGTATTACAGAATCACAAAGAATTGTACCAAATAACAGGAACCACATCAGCTGAGGACTTTAAACATCAGCAACACCTAAAATAGATATCACACGTGGCTCCAAGACAAAATAATGACATTATCATGATGTTGACGTTCCACACTATTTAAAACAAAGGGTTACGAAAGAAAACCCATCAATACTGGAAAGGGCAATAACAGCTGCTGTGTACAAAATTTTAAGAGAAGTATTTTATAAATTTCAACCTACAAAAAAATGTTAAAATCGTACACACCTACACTATCTAAAACATTCGCTCATACGACAGACAGCATTGAATAATTTCCAGTTATATCTGCTATCAGTTGCGAAATAAATAATGCTTTGCTCGTTCTCTCTCTTATGTGGCGCATTCCTTAAGAATATGAACGGTCATGGCTCTCCAACATTTCCTTTCTTTCTTCTACGGCGCGTTTTTGTTTTTGTGCCACTTTTACGCTATCCATTTGCAAAAACTTATCAAGTATTAGCTGCTATCCCCTGTTTCTCCAGGCGCTTACGGTCACATCACGTTGAGATGACGGTTCCCGTACGATCACTGACGTTAAGCAAAGTCGAGCCCGGTTACTATCTAGATGGGTGACTGCTTGGGAATAACACGTATGTAAGTTTGAATGTGCGGGTGCTGTAATGGTTAATGGCTCGGAATTGTTAATCGGGGGGAAAGAAATGAATCCAGCTCTTTTCCGCCCAGTTCAAGGTTTATTGTTAAGATTTGTTTCAACGTTATATAGCTGTAAACTATTATTTCATTGATATATGTATACACACATGCACGTACGTACAAACAATCACCGAAGAAAAATCACAAATATTCACACACACGCAAATGTTATTGTCTATGCCCATTGTAAAATTCTGTTGTTTAATACATATATTTGTTGATATATATATATATATATATTAGTCAAACCTAGTGAGCCAGACAAACCTACCTACGTTTCACCTAAGCGGATCCGCTAAGGTTAAACATAGATAGGTTTGTCTGGCTCACTAGGTTTATCTAGGTCTGCTCTACGGTTGTATTGAGCTCTTTTGTTAGTTAGTTGTTTACTCGTGTCAGGATTTTTTCTTTGGGCTTCAAACCTGTATCTGTGCTATTTTTTCCGACGGACTTTCATGTTTCTCGCACTTTCTTTTTTAAAACCTTTTTTCCTTAGAGAATGATTTGATTATTGGTAAATGAAAAATTCGAAGGTTTTTCAAGACGAGTATAGTTACCTATATATATATATATATATATATATATATATATATGTATAGGTCCTGTTTGTTTGTTTTCTCTTCATCTTCGATTGGACTAAATTTGAGTCCGCCATTTTCGTGTAGTTGGACATTCTAGCAGGAAATAAAGGCACGTGTTCCCAATTCAACAGCTCACAAACACACCCGGTCCTCTACAAGGTTATAAATTAGTGTATGCTGCTAGTAATATGTAACCAAATAAAACCTGTCGTGTGTTACATGGAAACGAAATGGCAACAACCAAGTAACCCTCACTGTGTTAAGAAATACTTGGTTTAGGCCCCCGGTGATCTACTAGATCATACGATGATTTGAATTCGATTTAATAGCCATGATTAATGATGCTTTTACAATTTGATAAAAAAATATAGTGTCCTCACAGTGAGTTTTCTCCAGCGTCCAAGTCAACATGACGCAAGGTAAAACTCTTCATCATCGCTTAATTTTAAGATCTTCCTCATTTTTTTCTATTAGTTTACAAACATTAATTTATTGCACATACAAGTATGACATGATCATAGACTATTGAACTGGTCTTTCATCTCTTGATTTAGGTCCGCTTGATTCGTTATGGCATTAAAAAAAACACTTTCAAATATAATAACTTCTTTTTTGTTGTCAAATAGCGTTATTTAGGTTGTATGTGATTAGATTATTGAACCAGAGGTCGCGAGGAAACTGTAAAGGAATACACAGATCTCTTTAACCATTACTCGTCCAGTAAGAATAAGTTTTGTGGTTTAGTATCAGTCCGGGAATCAGTGAATTTTTACTACTAATAATACACACACACACAAACATACACATATACATGCACACACACACACACATATGCATACACACACACATACACACACACATATACATACACACACACATACACACACACATATACACACACACACACACACACATACACACACACACACATATATATATATATATATATATATATATATGTACGAGGAAGTAAAAATTATTCGCACTCTTCTCTAAAGATATGGTATGCCGAATATTCGGATAATTTTGAACTTACCTATATATATATATATATATATATATATATATATATAAACAAAAATTTTGTACCACAGAATGTAATTATGGCTTCGAAAATGATGGAATGCATTCTTCTAAAGGAAAATATTTCGTTCATTCGTTCTCGTGAAAGACTTATTGGAACGAAAATAATTAAACAGCGAAACTGAAAGGGTTCACACACACATATATATATATATATAATTATAATAAATATATTTATATTTAGACTAATAATACATTATATATATATATATATATATATATATATATATATATATATATATATATATATACACACTAATAACAATAATAATAATAGTAGTAATAATACATTTATTAGTTACTGGTAAAAAAAGAAAAAGTTTTACCAGATGATGAGGAACCAATGTATATTTATTAATAGTATAAATTTTAGCTCTATTAATTTCATCGAACACTGTTTTATTACAACCACTACTCACTGTGCCCTATTATACATACATTCATATATATATATATATATATATATATATATATATATATATATATATATATATATATATATATGTATATCAGTGTCGACTTCCGGGAGCGGGCTTGTCTGGCTCTGCCCGAGCGAGTCAACATTCAAGTATATTTTGAAACAAAAGAAATCATTCCTAGTGCGTCGTTTTCATTCTTGACTTCATCTGTTTCTAAAATTATTGTTTCAACTCTGTACTTCAAAATATTGACCGAAATACATTTCGTTCATATTGTTCATAATAAGGAAGAAAGAAGAAAAGAATAAAAGAAAGAAAGAAATTAAGTAAAAAAAAAAGAATGAAATAAAATTTACCTGGCTAGTAATGCTGCGTTAATATGAGCCCTTTCAGCTGGAAACATACTTAATAGGCAATGTATTTCTTGCTTTAATTGTATAATCTTTTATATAATATTATATAATCTTTTAAAAATCTCTAATAACATGTACATCATGTTTTTCAAAGAACACATTTTTCTTTCAACTTATTGTTTTCAAATGTCCGTTTTAATTAATTTATTCTGTATAGTATAAGTTTTTTTAGCGAAATCTATCAATTGGAAAAAAGGCAAATTAAATTTAATTTAAAGACGGCGAAAATCAAAGAATGTTGCTGCCTTAAAACATCGACTAGAAGGTTGGGGTGATCATTGTGACTGGGTAGTCTTGAGGAAATATGATATCAGTCAGTAGTACTTATCATAAACATACAATAAATTAAACTAAAAATTCACAGACGGAGAGATACATAAACACACTAACCTATAGACATATATACAAACACACACTTGACATAGATACACACGTTTTACATGCCTGGAATTTTTGTTTAAACATAAATGTTTATTTTTATAGATTTATTACGGTTAATAGTAAAATACAAAATGTGATTTTTTTTAAAACTCCAAGTACGGAGATTTTTTTTTTAAATTATATATTTTAGTCTTAAACGGGAAACAAAGGATAAACCTCTACTCCTGTTTAAAAGCCCGAGGAGGAGTGGAAAAAGGGTAGTAAAAAGTGGAAATTATCTGGTGTTAGGAAAGGAAGATTATGAGGATAAGGGTTATGCATAGCTATCGACCTTTGACCTGAAGGGATCAAGATTAATGAGTTGCAGCGTGTGTTTTCACAAAGTAGCGGCACTTGAGAAAAAACTCTGTACTCCGAACTTCTTATAATACGAAAGAAATAAACGTGATTGGTCCCCTGGATGTAGCATGACGTGTCCTAGAATTAAATATCTGAACTGGTAGACAGAAAGAATGGAGTTCCTCTGAATATTTATCATGGAAATAATGATAGACTAGCAACAAGATGGCAACATTGTGTCAGTCGAAGAAAAAACGTTTATAGAGTGGAAAATAAATAATCTCTTACAAGAATGGAAACGAATTTGATCTTTATCAAGGCAGAAAAGTGAGAATTTGTTTTATTTTCCAGTAAGGTGCACCCTGTAAATAGCCCGAGGCCACTTGAGATAGAGGGTTACGGTAAGGGATAGTTTATATGGATATGATATATGGATTGAACGATTGACTCTAGACTTGAACAGGTTAAAATTGTAGTGATCGGGGAAACATCCACTTGGCAGTCTAATCCATAGGACAATGGTTCGCTGGAAGAAGCTGCTCAAGTGGACCTTACTTCTAGCCGATGGAATACGGAGATAATAAGGGTGGTTTGCTATTATGTAAGTGACATGGCGGGTTCTAGCCGTGAAGGTCAGGCCTGGTGGAACAAGGAGATGCACTCTCCATGGTTGTAGAGATAAAACAGTGAGAGATTCGCCACAACCGCCTGTGTGAGAGAGAGAGGTTGGAATGTGGACAATAATTATTCACCGACAAGGACTCGGAGACGCTTTTGAATATTAAGACTGGAAAGTGAAGCTTGCTCAGCTCCAGCCCAAATATGGTAAAATTACTCTATTTCGCGTCTGATCTGGCTCGTATAAAGTTAGAGGATAGCATGAGGAGTCAGGTACTTAGTGGAGCGGTACAGGGAACAGACCATTTTATCTACATCTTTACCGATGAATCGTATATAACAGTTCTCCTTGAGGATGAGTGTGTATCTGAGGCCCAATATCCTTTCAAGGCACGATGTCTCCTTGAGGTGACATCCATTCATCGTGACTGGGGGTAGTTCAGAGACTGATAGGCGGTAATGGAATGTAACCAATTTGGTTTTAGAGGTATTGAACGTAACCAGCCAGTTTTTTTCCACCCTGGGAAGTTAGTGTTCGATCGAAAGAGAGGTTGAGCAATTTCAAGCCAAATATCGCAATGATACTTAATTTCTTTCTTTTTTTTCTTTTGTTTAATGTGACTCTTGCCAGAAGGATTTCTTACTTCCTGAGGGGTGGGGAGATAATGAGCTGGTTATTTTTCGTCAATACATACGTATTGTTCATTAACGTGCCTTGGCAAAGGTATGCGTTTTAGATGGTGAGTTCAAAGGTAACCTTCCTGACACACGTGGTCTAAAGAAAGCAACGTATGACTTATAGTCACGTCATTAAAGTATACGTGCATCCGACCACGAAAAAAATACAAGGAAACCGGCAAAGAGTCTAAATAATTATTTATATTAGTTTTCTTTTTCTTTTCCATTCAATCGATATCTTTCTTTATCCAAACGAAATGAGTATAGTTCTATTGTTGTTCAATCTTCCTTTCTCTGTACTACGCGCCGATATATATATATATATATATATATATATATATATATATATATATATATATATAATAAAAAGGCTTAAACACTAATGTTCCATGGAATATTAGTGTTTAAGCCCTATTTTTAATATATCCTTACTCTGTCCTGGACATTGAGTTCTACCTGGATTCTTCCCTTGGAATTTTATTAAAAAAAATATACATGTATGGGTATTTATATATTTTGCATATGTATGTATATTAACCACTAATATTATCTATCTATCTATCTATCTATATATATATATATATATATATATATATATATATATATATATATATATAGTTAGTTAGTTAGTTAGTTTATGCAAAACTAGGTAATCCGTATGGGTAGACCCAAGGAGGATGATATCCGGAGAGCACAATGTAAATTCAGAGCAAATATGTTTGAATAAAAATAGACCACTTTAAGATTCCGTGTAATAAATTATTTCACCACAGCGCTTTTAAAGGGCTCTGGATCATCAGACTTTACTTCCAAAGGTTGAAATTTTTATTTTCATTTCAACCTCTGATGATCCAGAGCCTTTTAAAGGGCTGTGGTGAAATAATTTATTACATGGAACCTTAAAGTGGTCTGTTTTCTATTCAATATATATATATATATATATATATATATATATATATATATATATATATATCAGGCATAAAATAACTAGAACAGCGACTTTTCTGCTACCACAGTTTCTACCAATCTAGTATCATCAAGCAGTACTATCAAATGCTGTACTTCGAAGCTCTCTTATATACGCAATTGTACTGGCAGAGGGTGAGGGAAAGAAGTAAAGCAAGAAGAGAGAAAAGAAAAAGAGAAGAGAGGGGGAAATTTAATTCATATAAATATTCCTGCTCAGTGTCGTGACTTACCAGTAGAAATTTTCTTGCGTTGTTGCAAGCCGTCATAATTTCCGATCTTTCATTTAGTAGCTTGTGTTGATCTGGGTACAGCATCATTGCCAGTTTTTCTCTTGGCATAGTTTGCACATCTTATTCCTAATATTGAATGGTCGGGCTTTTCTCAATATATTCCATTTTATATTAGGGCTTTTTATTATTTTTTTTTCTTTTACACTTCATACATAACCAGCAAGTTTCATGTTGTTTCTATAACTTGCTAGCTTAAATGAAGATATGTGGTTATAAAACCTCTTTTTGAACGTTCTTTCTGTGGAACCCTTTTTAGGGCTCTACAGTAGCCCTATATACAACATCATCTGCTAACAGTTGCCGCTTAACAGATAATTAGCCGCATCTCGGCAATTTCACATCTTTTCACATTTGATCGGATTTTTAAAAATATTCTGCCTATTAATTAATTTTTTCATGTTACTGGTTCAACTGAAATTAATTTTTACAGTGTTTTTTCTTAAATTTTATTTAACGTAGAATACTTAATGAAGTGCTTATTTACATTTCTGTCGCCATATTTATTACAACGTTTCGGCTGTTGTACGCTCCGGCCTTCTTCAGGTGGTTGGAATGTCGAACTTAACCCTTTATTTTGCTCACTGGTGTAGACTATTTTAGTTCCACATGCCTCAGTGACACATGGCTCGGTGGATAAAGGCGTTGGTTATATCCAGTGACAGGACCCAAACAGTGTGAGTTCAATACCTGGTTAAGGCAGTGGAGAACTTTCAGAGGGAAATTAACTGACATGCATTAAACATGGCACGTGGAACTAGAACACAAAAATAATCATCAACAACTTCTCGAGGACTTCTATATCAAAAGCAACCAACCAACATTCAACAAAATTTATTCCGAGTGTAGCAGCAACTTGTTAAAGTGCATTTAATGTCATTTTGCATTTCTGCCCATTTCTTCTTAGCTCCCTTATATTAGGACGCTTGTTTTTCAAAAATTTCCATAGCTTCAACGGATAAATTTAAAATTTGAAAATAATTATAACAAAGTGAGTTGATGCGTCTTTTAAAAATCACCATGACAGCGAACATAGTTACATTAAGTCTGTCTTTGTAATTCAACCATGAAGATGATCTCGGAGAAGATCAAAAGTACTTGTGTAGGAAAAAAACTACAGCGCCTTCCTTGATGAATCTCTTATTAACATCAAGAAACTGATTAGAGAACTATAAAAATAAATAAGCATAATATGTCTATATTATTCAGAAATATCGATAAAACAGACTAGTTCACATGCTTCATGAGGCTATGCTAGAGGCAGTTTTACACAGCACCCGGATTGCCAGAAAACTAAAACATTAACATGAAACATCTTAAATAACGTCGTCAGATCGAATCTTTCAAATGGATGTCCTGAAAGGCACAAAACTTGTTCAAAAATATATAAACTGTCGGCTGTATACAAGCGTTTTCTTAGATCAATGGTTAAAATGAAGGCTATAGGTCTTAGGGAGGACTATAGGTTTTCGAACCTTATGGACTACGTTACAGAATCACTATACCAAGTAACAGAAACCACTTCATGTTGTGGACTTCCAACAGGAGCAACAACTCATTCGGACAACACATGTAACTCGAATAGAAAATAATGACAAAATCAAGATGGTGACTTTCCACAGTCTTTCAAACAAATGTTTAGGAAGGAAGCCGCCCCCCGCCTATCAATACTGGAAAGACTGATAACACTTCCTGAAAGAAGAATATTTGAATGGATATCTTTTATAAATTTCAACCGATACTAGAACTGCATGGTCGGCCAAAAATGGCGAATGATTCGTTATAACGAAGTGGCTAGTAATACCGTTGCCATTAGCAAATTATTTCGTTAGTGGAATCGGTGAACCGAGATCAAATTTCAATCTTATCTATTGCACCCACTTTTGCACTAATACTCTTGTGATAAAAATAAGTCTATTTCTTCACCCAGAGCTACGACTTAAATTCTTAGCTTGATTAGAGTTTCTAACCTTAGGTGGCAATAAAAGAGAACTCTGAACCCTAAATTTTGGAGAAGGTAACAGGAAACCACCCCACTATCTCTCCCAAGAAGGCATGGCAATTTACAGATAACATAGTAAAAGTAATCTGTGAGAAGCCATGATAGACGACATTCTGAATGGTTATGGCATTTTAAAAAGTAGCCAGTCCACAGGTGCCTATAGCATACAGATTCATTGAAAAAAGGAAATGTCTTTTTTGTTTTTTATTCAGATTATACTCTTATTTTTTCTAAAACTAGTAGACAATGTTATTTTCAGGGACTACTTTTTCTCGAGTAGCTAACAGCATCTTTGATAATCAGTGAAATGCTGTTAGTAAATATGAAAGGCAAGTAATTTATAAATATATTTCGCTTGTTTTGTGTGTTGGATGCATTAAGTTATACACGCACACAGTTATACACAGCAGCAATTATGTGTACAGCAGAGAAAAACAAATGTAGATTTCCTTAAACAAGTCAATAAGTTTAACTCGCTAGAGGTTCTTTATGCACTTAGTTTGAAAATAGTTCTCGTCGAGTAATTCGTTTAATACACCAAGAAAAGCTTTATCTTCAGACGATTTTCTCCAAATCAGCGAATAAATCATTCCGCCGAAGCGACTCACATTTAAAAAAAAATGGTTTACTTCAGCACTAATTTTAATTGAATAAAGATAAAAAAAAATTAAAATAATCTTGTTAAGACATTTTTGCCGGCATGGATTTCTCTTGTGTCACAGCAAATTTGTAAATTTGACTGTTTCTTTGTCTCTTATTCTCCGAATACAGATTTATCTTAATTTTACACCGCCCTACTCTCTCTCCCCTGCTGCAGTACATTTCGTTCACAATCTCTCAATCTGTACGCAATATATTTTGTGTGAGTGTGTGCTTAAACGATTTAATCACCTCAATGTGTTTATGCATTGGAGCAAATGATCGCTGGGTTTAGAAAAACATTGTACATATGCATGCATTGAAAAACATCAACTACAGACGTTAGATAAAAACAAAATGGCGTACATATATACAATCGTATGCCAATACACATTCCAAAAACGAATAATTACATAGTCATATAAAAGAAAGTATCTATAAAACCCGTACAAACGCAGCACACAATGAGTGTGCGTGTGTGTACGAGTGTGTGTGTGTTTGTGCCTGTGGTTTGTTTAATGTTACCGACAATGAATTTTTTATTATTTTCTTTTTCCGTTTTTAGAATATCTTTAATTTTTTATGAAAAATGAGAATCTGTTGCAACAAAAATCACTACGGACATTTTCTACACACTCTTACTCCTTTTCTGTAATCATTTCACCCCCATAGCAAGGCAAAAAAGCCACTAAAACGCAAGGGGTTACTGAGTATGAGAGAATATGAGAAAAAAAAGGAAAGCATTTTAAAAGAGAGAAGACAATAAAAGAACAGGGATTTCCTAAGCCAGAAGATAACGACTAATATTGCATTAAAAATTTTTGAAAAACAAATTTGACAGGGAAGCAAGAAGACGGAAGAGAGCAAGCAGTGTGGTAGAAGAAACTATTAGCATAGAACTTACGGTTTCATCAAACTATTTCAACGGCAAAATGACGAGATCTTGCCGCCAATTTAGTACTGCGCTTAAATTCATAAAGTCTATGTACCATAACGCAATGTTTATCAGAAACATCATTAAAGTATTTATGGAAAAGGTACAGGGAAGATACATTACGGCGATGGAAAACTGAAGCTTAGATGCCAGGAGAGGACCATTAACATTGCAGATTCTTCTTTGGATTTTTTTATTAATGATCTTTAAATATACATTAGGGGCGCCATGTGTGGCATCAATATTCAAAGCATGGACGAATGGTAGACTTATAAATATGTGACATAGATTCGAGCGAGAAAATTGTCTAGCACGACACAGTGAACCAATTTATAAATTTAGTTTATTTTGTCCGTCACTTTTAACGAAACGTGTATAAAAGAATGGTTGTTATCCAAACATAGAATATACTAGCAGGAGAGCCCGGCGTTGCCCGGGGATGTAACAGTAAGAGATAGATCAAGTATCGACCATCATAAAGACTGAAAAATAAAATTGACAAAGATTATTGTTTAAGGTTGATGGACACGCATGTCTTAATTAGTTTTTTTGTTTTGTTTTTTTTTTTTTTTTACGAATTGGTCAAACCCAAACTCAAACAAAAACATTGTTTTCAATCGTTATTAGTCTGCCGATTGAATAGAATTTTATCATAAACAATTGTCTTGTAAATGGAATTTTTAAAGCGTTCTGAATGTAAAAATAAAGAAAAAAGTGTGCAAGACAATAAGAAACACTACCTGCCAAAAAAAAGTGTAGTTTTGTTGAAATCGGTTGAAAAATGTAGAAAATCCGATCCCATATATAAATGAACACACACACACACAACCTGGGTTTTATAAGTATAAAACGATATGAGTTGTCCCCCTTTCATTGTACCGACAGAATCGTGTTTTCAAATTGATTTCGTGCAAATTGTATTTTTCCAATTTTTGGCCCTGTCAGAACCACCACAAGGTAATTTTACACAGTCCTGTGATGTTTTGTTGAAATCGGTTGAAAAATGTAGAAAATCCGATCCAATATATAAACGTACAGACACACACACACACACACAATCTACGTTTTATAATAAGTAAGATATTTTGAGGGCATGTGCCAGTTCGTGTGTAAAGAGTAGTTGACTGAGTGGTATTTTCATTTCGCTTCCGTGAGCAAACGTTAAAGATAAAGCCTTCGAAAGGACCAACGTCAAATCCTTTGTTTTGATCGAAGCTTCACATTGATTGAACACTCTTACGATTATAAAGGCAATTCAGGCTTGTTTCTTGCTCGGCCTTTTAAAGATGTGTACAGAATGCATCATCATAATCATCATCATTTCCATGACTGGATTTGGTCGTATGGTGCTGCGCAGCTGACCAGTTCCCGGCATTATATCTGGGTTGAAAGCCGGAGAGGTATCCATGCGTACGTAGCCTATATTGAGCAAATAAACCTAGCGAACCACATTTCTCTCCAGGTTAAACGATGACCCCCCCCCCCACCAAACTTGAAAGATCGCCGAGGGCACGGTAACGGCAGTTGATTCCATCGGGTTAAGCCTCCATCCTGGCCATCAAATTCAGTTCCGGAAGTACTCTGCCTAGCGGTGCCATGACATTATTACATAAGTTGAATACGTAGGCATGGAGCTCATTTTATCTCATTGTGCTAGATAGCTGTTGACCCTATAAGAACGTCCTTCCATCTTTTAACAGTCCCACCTTTTTTTTTAATCTTGTTGAGTTCTTACCCGTCCTCTTCGCGAGAAATGACTAGCAGGGAAGCCAGTCGGCGATAACCCGACCATGCAGCAAGTATTGGATTATGCGTAACAGTACCATTCTTTAATTGACCAGCCATAAATAATAGCGCGAAAACTTTTTCCATATTGCTATACATCTTTCTGAAACTGTTCGTGATATATAAAAACTTATATATCGTATCAATTAATATGATATATAAATTAATAAGCAGACATGTTTAAAATCCAAATCATGGCTTTTTTTTCTATTGATGAATGAAGGAATAAAGTCTCGCTGCCAACACTTAAGTTTGAAAATAGATCGCCAGTGAGCAAACACAAGTGATCTCGTTATTGAATTAAGTGAACCACGTGACCATAGCGGGAACGCATATATGGGAAGTCGCGTGACGTCTAATTGATCACCGTCTCTAGTCTATCTTCTATTACTATATGGACCGCTATTTTCTACTCTATTCACTATAATACTTCTCTATTCGGATCACTATCCGAGCGACTATTATCGAGCAAGTGCCATTAGTGCGAGTGTTATTCGAAAGCGTCTGACACCAGTATTGTTCAACAGCGTTACTATAGTTGTATCTGCGATTACAAAGTCTCTACTACAAAGATCATTACGAAAGTGACAACGAGTATTCGTTGGTATCACAAAAATGAATTTAAATTAAATAAATAGATAAACGTTATATTTATAAAGATTTTCCAACTTTCTTTAATGAATATTCTCTCAATAGATAAAATGTAATATTATTTTTTCAAATTATGCCTGATTGCTTTAATATTTGCATAATTATTCTAGTTTTAATGGCCATGGAATATGTATCTCTTGAATCCTTGTACCAGCTTCTTATTCACCGTTTTGTCTTAAGAAAACGGTTCTACATAACATACAATATAAAAATAAAGATCACTAGACACTGACAAAAAACGTCTGCGAATGAGTAGAAAAAATTGGACGCGTGCTTAAAGAAAGAATATTATTGCTGGACATTTTGGGACAGGTACCAATCGATGAATTTTTATTCTAAAGAATAGAAAACACAGTCTGTGGAATTCTCAGCTCTTCATATTCTCAAAATGTCAATTATAAACTTTCTTTGGTTACAGCTCAAACAAGTCTAAAATAACAGATTCCAGGTCAATTTTGAATGGTCAGTACAGTGTAACCCGGATATAAGAGAGTTGTCGGGACCGGAGAAGAAGTCTCTTATATCCGGGTTTCTCTTATATCCGGGTTTCGTCTATTTTATATACATTAACACAGGCTCTAATTTGGGACCAGAGAAAATCTCTCTTATATCCGAGTTTTTCTTATATCCGGGTCTCTTATATCCGGGTTACACTGTATTACAATTTTTAAAATCCCCCTTGAAAAGCATTTGAATAATTTCCACGGGCAACAGCCCAGCTTTCAGACAAATATTGACACACATTCGCTTCGAATGAGATGGTTACACAATCCCATTCAAACATGTTTCACTGCTGTCTAGATAACCCCAGAGAGTGTCCAGCTATGATGAACGGTTGATCTCCTGATGAGTCTCTTTGCAATAAACATATATTGAGATTCAAGCTGGCTCTAAACATCAAGTGGAACTCATACATACGACCAATCGCTAGAAATTCTAGAAAAATGGCCGACTCCATATACCACCCCAGAAAGTAACTGATCTGCCATGCTCTATTTTTTCTAGAATCAGATCAGATCGACAATGGAGTGTTGTTGGCATATCTGGGCTGGAGATGCAAAATAAACACTTTCCACCCTTGACAGATGTCTCGCAACCTTGCGAGCGATGAGTTATTTTCCACCCTACAGCGTCTCTTCCGCAGACAAAGATTTGCTCGCCTCTCGCTATACCATCGCTATTTTCATGGAAACTGTACAGAATTGCTACATTCCCCCGTGCTAAACCTTCACAGCGAGGACCCACCATGCCAGGTACACATAGTCAAATCATTCCCTTCGTTACAATTAGAACGGAACGCTTCCCCGATCACTACGATCTTAACTTGTTCAGGTCCAATGTCAGCTTTTATATATCCTACATATTCTCATAATCTACACTTCTTACTTCGCCCCTTTACGCTCTTACAACCTTATTCAGTAATCTACCTTGAATGGTTCTTAGGCTTTGTATCGGGGGGGGAACAAGAGTAAAAACAGGAGTGGTTGTCAGGTTGCATCAAGTCCGTTCAACTGTTTCTTCAGACATTCAAAATGGCTGCATAATTTATGTAGAATCGTCATAAACTAGCGCTGTGTGGTATTTACATCAACTGAAGTTTTAATGTACCAAGAATTTAATTTCGGAGTTATGAATTTGTTATATTCCATGCTAATAGGAATATGGAATGGACAAACACGGTGGATAAATAGTAACAGGTTTATTGTAGAAACCAGTACAACAAGCAAGGAAGAAATAGTTATGCGCACGATCGTCGCAAGTCAGTACATTTATGTGCGTGCTGCTATCGGAAGGCCGCTAGTTCTCGCAGATCCCAGCTCGACATTCCTGTCCACTGTCCTAACGGATACTTATAGGTGGTTACCACCTATAGTGCCGCCATTCATGGGGGTGGCAGGTTATTCCATCACATCAGAATTATATTTTGAAACTTAATGCAGTTATCTGAGACTAGATATAAAAATATTCCAATCCCCAAATATGTTTACGGGACGCTTTTATTCCATAACTTCTCTTGAGGAAAATTTACAGCGTTACATGTTCGCACCTGATGAAAATGGTTTGCTTCGCTTTCTTAAGAATAATTGATTTTGTCACTCATTTCATGCACATGCGTTAATAAAGAAATATCGAGTCAGTGTTTTAATAACATCGCAAAATACATTCGAATGCTTAAAGGTGGTCATCAGTGATGAAAGCCGCCTTCATCGCTGATTTCGGGGTTCTTATTCATCATATCAGCTCCGACAGCCACCCCCGACCTGTTATCTTATCCTACAGGTCGCCACCGTGTAAAGAATTATGCTAGTGCTCATGACAGAAACATCATTAAAGTATTTATGGAAAAGGTACAGGGAAGTACTACTTAATTAAAAAGTTCTTATTATCGAATGGAATGGATTGATTTTACGTATTTACAGATAAAATATATCAATGGTACCGGGAGGGATGGATGGAATATTAAATTAAACTATATACGGATG
The DNA here is from genome assembly GCA_903632075.3 of Acanthosepion pharaonis. Classification (NCBI taxonomy): domain Eukaryota; kingdom Metazoa; phylum Mollusca; class Cephalopoda; order Sepiida; family Sepiidae; genus Acanthosepion; species Acanthosepion pharaonis. Next base: position 1,381,701 of record CAHIKZ030000280.1, read on the forward strand.
GATGAAATATTGATTTAAAATAAATTAACAATTTATATGGTAGAAACAAATTAATTCTAAATTATAACGTTTAAAATAAATTGACGATATTGTGGCGTATGGTATAAATGAATTTTATTAATGTTAATTTGTGGATTGATTTTAAATTATGTTACATTAAAATATAATAACATTATCATATGAAAGGGATAAATTCTAAATTATGATAAGTGCCAGTACCTGAAAAATATCGGATGTTAAGTTACACTATTTTCTGTTTCACGAAAAAAAAAAATTATCGAGAGTTTGTGAGCTAGATTTAACTAATAAAACCCACAAAAAACCTATTTATTCGCAAGCAATGTAAATCCAGATAAATTTTATCAATACTGTGGGGTGATTTTGTATCTAGCTTTTTAGGGATTGTTTTCCATTGAATTATTCCCCCACTGCTCGGATCCTTTAAGCCATATCCATAATAATAATAATTTCTTTTATGCATGATGTTTATAATGGATAAATATTATCTCGGGTACTTCAGTTTGGTTTGAAATCAAATTTTATTTTCTTCTCTGTGTTATTTTTTTATACATTCATTTATATTTATATATATATTATTTAACTCGTTGTGCGGTAATAAACATCTCCTAATCGACATTACGAACGGAAACCTGCACATTTCTATTTGCCTATAATATTTTTTTTCTTTTCACTTATTAACGCTACTTCGATGCGTGCAATGTTAACGAATATTTTCCAGTGTCCTATACGTGTAGAAGTGGACGACTGCTACAGGAGTCAACATTCGTCAGTCACTAATCAGTGTAGCTGACCCACCTGACCAGGTAATGATCAGCTTCGGTTGTTCAGGTTCGCAGTTGATGTTATTTTGGCCTTTTCTTAATCAGAAGGAATTTTAGCATCAAAGGAAGTTTCAGAAACAGGCAATCGACAAAAATAAGGAACTTGAGTGTGTAAAGAAGATGGCGAGAAATAGCGAAGAGCCAAGGAAAATATTGGAAAAGAAAGTGAATTTAAAAAAAAAAAAGAAAACGATAAAAAGAAAGAAAGGAAATAGGAGAGACTAAAAATAAAATTATGGAAAGAAATAGAGAATATAATAAGAAGGAAAAAAGGAAGGAAGGAAGGAAGGAAGGAGGGAGGGAGGGATGGAGTAAGGAAGGAAGGAAGGAAAGATGGAAGGAAGGAAGGGATGGAGTAAGGAAGGAAGGAAGGAAGGAAAGATGGAAGGAAGGAAAGATGGAAGGAAGGAAAGATGGAAGGAAGGAAGGAAAGATGGAAGGAAGGAAGGAAAGATGGAAGGAAGGAAGGAAAGATGGAAGGAAGGAAGGAAGGAAGGAAAGATGGAAAGATGGAAAGAAGGAAGGAAGGAAGGAAAGATGGAAAGAAGGATGGAAGGAAGGATGGAAGGAAGAAGGTTAACAGTACATAATATAAAACTAAAAAGCATAAAAGAAAGTTGAATAAACCGTACATGAAAAATGGTAGGAAAAAAAGGACAATTACGATTCAAATTATCAGGTTAGAACGAAGGTCCAGTCCGATTTTTTAGGTTTAAATGTTCAACAAATCCTATTAAACTATTGCCTCTTTATGTTGTTTGGTAATACTACTCTGAGAAATTTATATCTTTTTCTTTCAGTTTATAAGAATATTAGCCATAATATACTTCAGAACTTGCTCCTATTTTCGTTCTACCTAAAGAACACATTAGGAATTTTGTACTCTATGCGTTTCCGAATGGTGTCATTGAAAGAAGCTCAGCAAAACCTATCCAGCTCCGTTATGGTATCGATACATTGAGTGAAAAAGGATCACGAGTTTTTTTTTCTGTTTCCAAAACAACTGTTAATTTTACTTTAGTGGTCGATTCAAGGGATGGTCGCCCAAATGAACGCGTTTGAGAGGATTTGGAAGATATTGTTACAGCAAATTCTGTCAATAAAGCTAGAGAATTCAGTGAGAAAGTTAATCATACGAGAGTCCTACGCGAATTGAAAAATACTGGAAAGGTTTCAGTTTTTGGAAAATGAATCCCGCACCACCTGTCTCCAGAGAATCGCCAACAATGTGTCGAGGTACTTGTGTGTTATCCGTCGCCACTTTTTAAAATGAATTTTCTTGTAGGTTATCTGTCTCTACCTTTTAATTAAGATTAATCATCGATACAGTTTCGTTGCTGCAGATACCGGAGCCCACACTCAGAATATCGAACGTTTGTGGGCATCAGCAAAGTGACGGGACAAGCGTCGTCGAGGAACGGCACGACGCCATCTTAAGACCTACCAGATCGAGTTTATATGGAGAAGGCAACTATCTGAGGGAGTCAACCTATTCGACGCCATCCTGCACCCGAATAATATGATTAATATTTGTTATTTGGGTAACAAAAAAAATATTTTTACACAACTGTATTTGTGAAGAAGTTGGAAAATTAATTTAAAAATTGGCGACGAATAACTCCCAAATACCCGTGTCGATTGTTAAAAGTCATTGCTCACGCGATAGGTCCAAATGCCCTTTTTAGACAAGTCTTACTGGTAGTGAGAAATGGATCCTTTACCGTAATGTTAAGCATCGTCGTCAGTGGATCTGTTCAGGAAACAGACCTGCTCAGCAACCGATAGGAGAACTTCACCCAAAGAGGTTTATGGTGAGTGTTTGGTGGGATATTCAAAGAACCCTCTATTACGAACTGTTAGACAATAATCAATCAATCAACGCTGATCTCTAGTGCCAACAACTGCGCGGATTGAAAACAGCTTTGGGAAGAAAACGTCCCACCTTGGAATAGAGTAATCCTCCATCACGATAATGCTCTTCGTCACACTACACGATTGACTATCTCTTAGAGGCGATCATTTCGGAAATATTGCTTCATCATCCATATTTTTTCAACCTCGCTCCTTCTGATTATTACTTGTTTAGGGGTTTCTACATCAATTTGGATGGCATAATCTTGACATCAATAGAGGTGTTTGAACATGAGGTGGTCGCTCACTAGAGGTTGTATTGAAGATTGAATACTTCTATAAGTATTAGTTTCTTCATTTGTAATATACACGATATAATCGGACAGAACGTTTATTCCAACATGAGACATAGAAAGAAAAAAGGTAAAAAGAAAGTAAAAATACTAAAATAAAAAAAGTAGAAAAGAAACTGGAAATATAATAGAAAGAATGAATGAATGAAAGAAGGAAAAAAGGTTATCAACGAAAGCTAAAAAACGAAGAGAAAAGAAATATGAAAACATTTATAGATGGAAATAGGCGGAACAATGACATAAGCAAAATACTATTAAGATGACGAAGGAAGAAACAAAGACAAGCATAAACATAATAAAACGAAGAATAAAGAAAATGTGAAAGAAAGAAAGGAAGTAAAGAAAAAAGAAAGAAAGAAAAAGAAAAAAAGAAAGTAAAGGAAAAGAAAGAAAGAAAGTAAAGGAAAAGAAAGAAAGAAAGTAAAGGAAAAGAAAGAAAGTAAAGGAAAAGAAAGAAAGTAAAGGAAAAGAAAGAAAGTAAAGGAAAAGAAAGAAAAAAGAAAGAAAGGAAAGGAAAAGGAAAGAAAGAAAGAAAGAAAGAAAGAAAAAAGAAAGAAAGAAGAAAGAAAGTAAAGGAAAAGAAAGAAAAAAGAAAGAAAGGAAAAGTAAAAGAAAGAAAGAAAGAAGGAAAGGAAAGGAAAAAGAAAGAAAGAAACAAACAAACAAAAAAGAAAGAAAGAAAGAAAGAAAGAAAGAAAGAAAGAAAAAAGAAAGAAAGGAAAGGAAAAAGAAAGAAAGAAAGAAAGAAAAAAGAAAGAAAGAAAAAGAAAGAAGAAAGAAGGTAAAGGAAAAGAAAGAAAAAAGAAAGGAAAAGAAAAAGAAAGAAGAAAGAAAGAAAGAAAGAAAGAAAGGAAAGGAAAAAGAAAGAAAGAAAAAGCAAAGAAAGAAAGTAAGTAAAGGAAAAAGAAAAGAAAAAAGAAAAAGCAAAGAAAATGGTAGGAAAAACTGATAATATATGTAAATAAATAAATAAATGAGGAACGAAGGAAAATAGTTCGGACGGATGATGGTGAGAGGGAAAGAAAGAAGTTTTTTGCAGAACTATAAAAACTGTAAAAAAAAAAAAAAGAGAAATGTAAAAGAAAAAGAAAAAAATACAGATGTAAAAAAATAGGATAAGAAAAATAACACGAAATAATCTTTTCTTCTTCTATGCACCGTGTCCCTTACAGATGTGGGCGATCATGGCTCTCCTCACTTTCCTGCCCTTCGTAATTCTTAATGAAATGTGTCTTTACTATGTCTATTTTGCCAGTCATTTATTACACATAAAAAGAAAGAAAAAAACAAAGATAGAAATTTCTTTCTTTTTCTTTTTCTTTCTTTTTTTCATTTTTTCTTTTGTAAAGCCACCGCAAAACGAAAAATGAACGAAATGCAAATAAAAGAAAGCATTTACACAAAGAAAGAAACATGGATGGATGGTCGAGTGTAATGCAAACGAAAGAACGTGTCAAAGAAAGAAAGAAAGAAAGAAAGAAAGAAAGAAAGAAAGAAAGAAAAAGAAAGAGAGGAAGAAAGAAAAGGGGTCGCAATCAGAATAGAAAAAGGAAAAAAAAAGAGGAAATGAATTCACCCTGAATAATCTTGTGCGAATCTCGTAACGGTCAGCAAATAATTTCTTTTCACCACAGTCATCATAGCCACGGTTGCATGTGACTCAGGCCCGTTTCGCCTTTATTACCCTGCAGTCATACAAGCGCTAGGGAACAATGAGCCTGGGTAAGATTTATTATTTATTATCAAGTGATACACACGAGCCCGGAAAAGGAAACACTGCTTGTCGACTGTGCGCATGAGCGTAGCCTTTGCAGCATTAAAATTCTTCTTTTTTTTTCTATTTTCCCCAAGTAGTGACATAAAGATTTTTCCTGTTCTCGAAAGATACAAACACAAAGGCATCATTCCTCTTCTTGTTTAACATGCACCAAGCTTAGCGATATGTCGTAAGAGTCTCCAGGCACCTTACGTCAATGAATTGGAAGGCAGCACTTTTTAGATAAGTCGTTTGACATTCGCGAACAATTTCACTTTGCTTCGCGTTTATTTATTTACTTATTTTATTCGTGTCTGTTTCAGCGTTTCCATCAAAGTGACTATGCACTCGACCGATTGATTAATCGATCAGTGATATGTGATTACTTACTTTGAGATTACAACAGTTGTTTATCGAAAACCGTGAGGGCAAATTGTCTATGTTTGTGGCTTCGGAAAAAAGAAGATACATTTGAAACCAAACAAAAAGGAATCCATTCTCTATCTTTTTCTCTCTCTCTCGTTCATAAAAAGCAAGAAGCCTAAATTCACAAGCTATTGACAATAGGTTCTGTCCTACTTAATGTTCCGATTTTGTTGCAGTCTACTAGACTGGGCTAGTGTTTCCCAAAGTATTTGTTTTCCGTTAATTCTTCAAGTGGGGGGAATAGTTCACCTTGAAAATCACTATTTACAAAGCGAATGTTTTATCTGTAGTGGAATAATGATGACTCAAATCAAGTTGAAGTTACAAAACTATGCCAGCTCGGAAGCAAGGCAATAGATAAAACTTTCTACTGGATAACACTTGAAGATACACAAGTACTAGAAAACCTTCCAAGATGTATTATCGCTGAATATAAACTTAGCATAAGATACACGGATGACACTGTGTTGTTGGCAGACTCAAATGACCGAAATAACTTTTAGACAAGGTAGAAGTGGCAAGGAACAAAAGACTATTAGCTGTAAGATGACAGAAAAGAAACAAGCCAACGTGTGCTATTGGGGACGTTAAAATCCAGCAGATACAGGAATTTAAATATCTGCATAGAGATGATAGAACGTCACGGAATCCGAAGGACTGCGAAAAGCAAATGAGACCTTCTAAAATATGAGTAAAGAATTAAGACATAAAATATAATAAGAAACAAAGTAAAAGTGCTAAACTGCTATGTAATAACAAATTTCTTATATATATATATATATATATATATATATATATATATATATGTTTCATTAAAAACGACAGACAAGGTACTACGGTTGAGCTTTTTATTTAATTTTTCTTGTGTTCTGACAAGAGCGTTCTTTTCTGGACAAAGGGTGTGTAAGAACTGTCCGAATGTTTTATATTTCAGAGCGCTTTCGGCTATACCTTTAGCCATTATCAAGGATGATTCGATTTTCAGCTTAGTTGAGTGTGTGCATTCTGTGTATGTATTACTTTGTGGTAGGGATGTTTTTAATTTCCGAATACGGTTAGCACATTGTGGATTTGTTCGTAGTTAATATTGTTAAGATTTGGCTTTTTCTTTTCTATTATTAAAGCTTTCATTATTTTTGGTCTTTTTCGAATCATCCTTGATAATGGCTAAAGTTATTGCCGAAAGCGCTCGGAAATATAAAACATTCGGACAGTTCTTACACAACCCTTGTCCAGAAAAGAAAGCTCTTGTCAGAACACAAGAAAAATTAAATAAAAAGCTCAACCGTAGTAACTTGTCTGTCTATTTTTAATAAAAACATGCATAAAGGAAGGATTGCTGCCTAAATATACAACTATATATATATATATATATATATATATATATATATATATATATATATGGCAATGAATGATAAACACTTTTCTCACAGATGAAAACTTGAAACGACAATAATATAGTTCTTTTCTAATTAGGGTGAAATTTATAAAATCGAAGTTCTGCCCTGTTTTGTGACATTACGGGTGAGATTAAAGGGTTTCCCCAACGTAGGTCTCTCTTAAGTTCGTGGGCTTTTAGATTCCTAGATGTTTCGCCAATATAGCCCTTCCTACATTGCAGCCATTTTATATCATAAATCCTGGCATTTGCTGTTGAGCTCATCTATTTTTCTTTCTAAATATATCTCTGCTTGGTAAATTATTTATTCCAAACACTAGGGTCTTTACTACTACCTCCAAAACAATATATAATTTTGTATATTTTTACATATCAACAAACAGTATTGAGAAAAAAATTCTAGTTTGTCGTATTTTTTTTTTATATATATATATATATATATATATATATATATATATATATATATATATATATATATATATTTAACGTTCAACTTTATTACATTTATCTCACTTGGACTAATAACATGAATTTATCAGGGTCTTTTACGTCAATATATACTGATGATTACGAAGCCCGGAAGTGAAATAATGACATTGCAAAAGATCAAAGTATATATATATATATATATATATATATAGTAAAGATCCTAGTGTTTGGAATAAATAATTTACTTTCAAATTTTGTTTATGGAGTGTTTGGGGTTAGAATTCTGCATTTTGTGTTGTTTCTGTCGAAAGTGGCTATGTTGTCGGCGTTAGTGCCACTTTTTAACTTGTGAACTTTGTATGCTCGTTTTCTAGGGTTGAGTAAATAATGTGCATAGTGAAGAAGTCTAAACGTTTTTCAATGTATTTCCTCTTCTTTCACTTGGTATTCTTCACTGTATATTCTACGGGCTCTGAGGTAAAAACTTATGATTAGTCTTGATTTTATTTTTTGACAATGGTGGCAATAGAAATTGATTAAATCATTTAGATTCGCGATAAACTTTAAAATCAAATTTGTTATTGTTAAGAAATGAGAATATTAATATATTCTCATTTCTTGCCGCCGACAATCTTCAAAAACTTTAATTCAATATATAAAAGAATCTTCAATCTTCCTGAAACCTATTCCATTGTTCTTTCCTCACTTCTTAAAGTCTTCTCATTTCCTGTAATCCACTGCGTCTTAGTGGCATTATCACCTTGCTTGATGTGAAATGGGAAAATAAATTTTAAAAAACCCAGATTAAAAATACATTTTATAAATTAGATGTTTAGAAATATTTAAAAAAAAACGATAGGAGTATCACAGAGATATGGTTCATAACATTTTAAATGCACTGTTATTTCACTAGAATATATCTGATCACAAATTTGACTTTATAGATGCCAATCTGCTCAGGAGACGAAAGGATTCACTGAGAAGAAAATGCATTCAGATGTCTCTAATAATACAATTCTCAGCAATAAACTTTAGAGCAGGACCTTACATAATATCACCAATCATCGAAAACGCTATCGTAGCACAGTGCAAAATGCAAGTTTATAGAGATCTACTCAGAGTGGACGGATTTAAAATCCAACAGACACCAATGGCTCTAATATATATATTATTAATTTTTATTTTTTTTTATTTTTAAGCGTGTCATATATATATATATATATATATATATATATATATGAGAAGAGAGAAAGAGAGAGAGAGAGACTCTGGATATCGGATCTGTTGATAAAGAAATTTAATTTATTGACCCTCTTATCCTCACTAATCCCAACTCATTTTACTTACACTCAGTTTTGCCTTTCATTTCAACTTGAGAAAAGCCAAACATAAGACACGTCATGTTGGCAAAAGCTTTTGTACTCTGTCTCATCATCTCCAAATAAGATATTTGAAACACATATATTTTGAATTATTTCAGCCAAAGCAAGACAATAAAGCCACTAAGATACAGGGAAGTGCAAGTGAAGGACACTGCGAAAATGACAATAAAAAAATATAGGATTTCTACTATTATACTTATGTTATATCTAATGGTACCTCAACTTCTCAAATTTAACTGCAGTACTAGATTGGCAGCTAGGTCTCATCATTTTACTGATGAAACTGATAGATATAACTAAGTTCTATTCTAATAGTTTATATAAAAAAAAAACTTAACGCATCATCGAAAACACGGTTATAAATGATAATTTATTTCAACGGGTAAGTTTTTAACACACGTCTCACCAGACCGAAATTACAAATGGTTTAAATTTAAATTTACCCACGCCCATATATACATACACACACATAGATATGCATGTATAAATATACACATATAAAAGGGAGAAGAGAAAATAATAAATTAACAGGTAGAAAATAATTTCAATAAATTGAAATAAAATAAATGAATATATAATACGAAATATATACGTACTTACCGATACACATGTAAGGGGGAAATGAAAATAATATACTACAAAAAGCATCTTAAATTCAATATCTAATTCATCTTCATACTTAAATTCAATATCATCTTCATGGTTATAGAATCCAACACATACACAGACATACAACCATACACACACATTTATACATACATATATATGCACCCAAATACATGAATATGAAAACAAAAATCAAGATGCGTTAAATTTTTCTTTGATGTATATCCTATTGCACTATATAATACATTGAGCTCTCTTTCTGGATCTATCTTTTTACTATTTTATATTTAAAAGACCTACTTGGATTATCCTTTCCACTTACGGATATTATCTATTTATCTATCTATCTATCTATATATATATATATATATATATATGTGTGTGTGTGTGTGTGTGTGTGTGAAAAGTGTATATGAATATAAATAAATATATATATATATATATATATATATATATATATATATATAATTATTTATATATTATATGCGCGGTACTTATTAGAAAGCGTTCAATATCAGAGATAGAGCTAACATATTTGGTTGGATAGATGTGAGTTTGTGACCCTGGGTTTCACGCTTTTAGCGATCGTCAGGTCTGACGATCTAAAGCGTGAAACCCAGGGTCACAAACTCATCTATCCAAAATATATATATATATATATATATATATATATATATATTTATATATATATATTGTTGACTGCTGACCTGAGATGGAACAAATACATTGAGTCAATTGCTTCGTCCACCGCGAGGAAAGTTGGCTCTCTGTGCCGCGCCAGGAAATTTTTCTCCCCGGAATCGATACTTCAAATATACAAATCAACCATTCGCTCTTGCATGGAGTATTGCTGCCATATATGGTCTGGTGCACCTTCTGTTTACCTCGGAGTTCTTGACAAGATCCAGAGGCGGATATGTAATATAATTGGCCCTGATCAGGCATCTCGTCTACAGTCGGTCTCTCACAGACGCGCCGTCGCCTCTTTCTGTCTTTTTTTACAAATACTTTCATGGTAATTGCTCCGATGAGCTGCTTTCACTGGTTCCCAGACTTCATGAATTCAAGCGCCCTACGAGGCTGGCATCCCGCTCTCACCCTTTCAGTGTAGAAGCTATTAAATGTAGCCCTATCTTCTACTCCAATAGCTTCATACCTCGCACCTCTTGCCTGTGGAACACCCTTCTATATTACTGTTTCCCTGAGAGCTATAATCTCCAACTATTCCAATGTAATGTCAATCGACACCTCCAGTTACCTTGATCTATCTACTATCCTTCTCCTCGTCCTTTCTTCTATCACTCCTATCTGCTCTCGCTCCAAATCTTCTGCAACCCCCTGCATCCTAGTGGCTTCACGCCTTGCTCGGGGCGTAATGCTTAAAATATATATATATATATATATATATATATATATATATATATATGACGTGGAAAGCTGATTTTATTCTATCTGACCAGTAGACACAGCATAAATTATTGAAGGGTTGGCTCACATAAATGAGTTGATAAATAAAATGTGAACAAATTAAATTTTGTTTTTATTTATTTATTGAATTTTTATCGACACTAGAAAAAAATATATAAAAAGTGTAAATTTATTTCCAAGCTGTTCCATAACAAACGATTAACTTCATAGCTAACAACACTTTTACTTCCTCTTGATTTTCTTATCTGACAAAAAAAATTTAAACAAACACAATTTTGTTGATTTTTTTTTTTTAAGTCAAAACTAAATTATTTGCTAACAATGCTTTTACTCCTGTTTCATTTTCTTATCGGGCAAAAAATATGAACATAAGTTTGTTCATTTGTTTTTTCTGAATTCAAAACTAAAATAGAAAAGAATAACGTGAAAATTGGAAACTGATGGTTTTTCCTGTTCCTTCAGGGAAAAAAAACGATTTGGTCTGCTTAAGAACCAAAACCTACCAAATCTTTTTGCCTCCGACAATCCAAACTCTGTTCTACACCCTGAGAGGTGGTAACAGGGTAAAGTGGAATTGTTGGGTATGTTCAACATATTTGACACCCGGGTAACGCCGAGTAGCTCCTACTAGTTTAAAATAACCTTAATAAATAAATAAATAAATAAAATATTAAAAAAGATTTTAAAATTTCAATAAACTGTGGGCATCGGAATGTTTTTCAAATAATATTTTATTTGTTTGACATCCTTTTATCCGCTTTCTATTGTATCCAAGAAACAGCGGCAACAATTCTCTACTGTTAAACAAGAGCGAATAATTTAATATTCACCCTTCAGATAATTATAATAAATGCCAAAAATGGCATTCGAATATCAATTTTATCGTGAAACTGACATTAATGCCAAAAAGAGGTTGTTTCAAACAGACCGGAAGGTTTTCAGAGGTTATTTAAAAAACATCAGTCTATTTTAGACTTTAAAGAAAATAAGTTATAACAACAACAACAATAACAGCAATAATAATAATAATAATAATAATAATAATAATAATAATGAAACAGAATATGCTTTCCTAATAACACGGAAGTCTCTGCAAGTTCTAATGTATATTTGAAGATCTTCAAAAAAACTATCAAAATGAAGTGGAAGTCTCAAATATTTGGCATACGAGGATATCAATAATTCCTGTTGTAGTTGCCCTCGGATTCATTGGTAAAAGGTTCCAATGGACTAATTAAATGTTAGCCGATGCAAAAAATTAGTAAAAAATACAAAAAATTCTACTTACAAGTACAGATCACACACATTAGGAAGGTCTTTATCTAGGTAAAATATGTGGGATATATTTCTTTACAAAGTTATCAGTGGAAAATGCCATGAATTACGAATGAATGAATGCTTCTCCATTTTTCAATCCAGATATGTGGAGGTAGCTGGTCAGGCGCAGTTAAACGATATTTAGTATTTTTCTTTCAATTTTTTTCCATTTGTTCCTCGTCTTTATATATATATATATATGTGTATATATATATATATATATATATATATATATATATATATATATATATATATACACACACACATATATATATATATATGCTCTCGAAAAAAAATTATTTCGGTTGAGTTCTTGGGGAGGAAAAGTGAGTTTGTAAACAATGATTATTACTGCTACTAACGCAAGACTCTTCGATAAAACGAATCGAATCTGGTTTGTTTATCTAAAAAATAAATACTTAATTTCATCTTCATCCCTGCCGTGCCCCAATGGCTTATGTGTAGATTCTCCGACCGATACCAAATCAGTCGGGTTTTGATCCCGGCTTGAGGCAAACGGGTGTCTAGCCACACTGATGAGCTGCGAAACTGATTGACTTTGGATGACTAATATATATAGTTGAGCTCTCTGGGGACGAGGTGTGGGTTGGTAAACAGTGACTATTATAGCTATATAGCGAGACTCTTCGCAGATGCAAATTGAGTCATTGTCGGTCACTGGGCGTGTTTCTAAAAATAAATACGCTAAAAATCCACTTTCATCCCTACCGTGCGCCGACGGCTTAATGGTTCGAATCTCCGACTAACACCAATTCAGTCGGGTTTCGGTCCTAGCTAGAGGCAACCGGATGTCTAGCCACACTGATGAGCTGCGAAACAGTCTGTCTGTGGATGACGTTATATATATGTAGTGAATTTGTTTTGTTTCCTTGGAAGTATTGCTTACCCAAATACCTTCACTAATTTAACGAGTAAGCTTCTTTTCAATCGGGGTAAATTTTTGCTCACCCCGATGTTTTATTTTGATTTCATTTTTCATTATGAAGTTGAAAGATTCTAAGCCTAACCAAAAACAAATAATATATAAAAAAAATATAAAATTGGTCTTTCGTTATTTAGGTTGATGTGCGGATGGTGTAATAAACTCAAAATGAAAAATCGGAGTGTAGTCGATTTCGTAACATTCATTATGCGCAGATACCTTTGGGAATGGTATGAATCCGTTTCCTCCCAAGCTATGGATTAAATATTAGAACTGGTATCTTGAAAATCATTGTTACTCAAAAAAAATAAAATAAAATAATGCAATATTAAAAAAAAGTAGAATTAATCTTACAATACGAAATATGTTTTGGTTTTAAATAATCCACAAAAAGCTGTTAAGCCGTAAATAGAAAAAAACAATGTTTGCTTATATGATCAGATTTTGAGATGTCGGTTGGCCCGCAAATTTTTTAGCACTCCCTCAAATAACAGGCCCAGGTATAAATATTTATTCTTCCTCTTCTATCCAAGAGAATTAAAAAAATAACATTCGGTTGAAATTAAAA
>CAHIKZ030000280.1:1400000-1415000 GCA_903632075.3 Acanthosepion pharaonis
GCATCTAAATCCGGATTTATTCATTTATTTTCTAGAGAACTGAATACAAAAACTTTAAACACAAAAATTCTGAAATTAGCTTTTTAGATAAAAAGTGGCGTATCATCATCGCTTGTTGAGGATAAAGTATTTTCTACCCTACAGCCCCATTCCCCATAGACTCAACGTCACAATCTTATCGCTACTCTCTCACTATTTCCATGGCAAATTTTCAGATGAGCTCCGTTATTTAATTCCATCAATCTTCTTTCTTTAATAATTTTACACCAAGCAAGGCAATAAAGCCACAAAGACGAATGAGGCTACTGAGTGTGAGAGAATATGAGAAAAAGAAACATTATTAAGGAGCGAGAACGATAAAAGGACATGAATTAAGAAAACAGAAAATAACAATTGACATTGCACTTTAAAGTTCAAATTTGCCTGGAAAGCAAGAATTCGGGAGAGTGTTCCACAAGCGAATAAGTGCGAGAGAAGAAACTGTTAACATAGAATTTACGGTTGCATCTAGCCATTTCAAGTGTAAAATGATGAGACCTTGCCGACAATCGTACAGTGATTAAATTAGTTAGATAGAAGTATTAGACGGTTTGCCAGAATTCTTAAAGGCTGGAACTACAAAAGAGGATTTCCAACAAGTAGCGGAAGCAATGATAATATGATGTATAATTTAGAGAAAACAAGATACAATTCAGGAGCACATTTCTTCAGGACTATTTCAGACATAACATCAAGTCTACATGTTTTGTAGGGATCCAGTTTAGAGATGATAGCAGAAACCATACATAGAGCTATATACATATCACACAACAGAGACTCAGTTCTAGATGTAAATCAGGCAAAAATACTCGAGATTAGTCAACAGTAGAATTGGAAGAGAATTTACGAGCAAAACATTCTGCTTTATCAGCAGAATATGATAACACTTTAAATTGAGTGAAGAGAGGCGATGATAGGAGGTTTAATCTTATTTAATACATTATTAGAAAGTCGCCAGAAGCCACGAAAACAAAATGTGTTAGATGTTATATGGCGTCTAGTTCTATCAGCAAACAAAGACATGACCTCTTTGAGGACACATTGACAATTATTACGAGAAAACAGAAAGAAGACCGTCCTGGGTATGACGATAAACTACATCCTACCCCCAGCAGCAAGGCCTCTCATCAGGAGGTTTTGAGGAGCGTGAAACCACCTCTTAATTGCTGGTGTTCCCAGGTCCACCCTGACCCGTGGTGGTAGAACCTGTGAGGGTCCCAGCTATGGGCAAATAGTTAACTACGAAACTGAGGTAAAAAGCATTATGAAAGTGTAAAAATAAGTTTTTATACCAGAAATACTTTGTAAAAATTATTGCCAGAGATAAACTTTTGAAGGAAAAAAAAAAACTATTACCAGCAATATATTTTTGAAAAATAATATTACCAGCAATACGTTTTTGAAAAAAAAATTACCAGCAATACATTTTAAATAATATTACCAGCTATACATTTTTGAAAAAAAATATTACCAGAAATAGATTTTTGACAAAACAAAATATTACCAGCAATAAAAATTTTGTCGGTATTAAATAAACCATTGAGGTTGATATGCCGTAAAACAAGACAAACCAAACAATCCAAGATTGTAAATTTCCTAAAAGAAGTTGGACTGTACTAAAAAAATATGAGTAATTGAAAAATGGTTTAAATATATATGTATACATACACATCTTTTTTTTTTTACCAAACTATCGCTATGAATCTATTTCAAAATTTTGAGGTTTAGATATGCCATGAGACAAAACAATCAAGCAAGCAACCATCCAACACAAAGAGGCTCCTATTGTGATTGGAACCATCACGCTGGTACCGTTAGAAAAAGTGATTCTTGTGGCTATAGCGACAGAAGAGATATGTATGAAATAAGGAGACGATTGTGATTTCACTTGGTATTTGCGAGAATGTATAAAAGCATTGATGTCGGCTTTAACCCAAGTAGAAACTTCAATTGCACAGTTCTCAATAGAAAGGTTAAAATAACGATCCAAGGAGGCGTTGCAAAGACAGTCACGAAAGAAATCCCAATCAGTAGGCTGGTAACAGACAGAAGGCATGTGAATATCTTCCTGTCTACGACTCAAAAGAAATATCAAGAGATACGACAGCGTGACCCGAATTGCCAAGAGGACGGTGTTATGTTGCTCGACAAGTGCTAGGAGAGGAGGCACGAAACAAATCCAGTAAAGAAGCATGTTGATCAGAATTATTAGGGAAACGACTAGGGTAATCCAATATTTGATTGCCAGACTGAGAAACGAAAAAATGGAAAGTCTGTATGCCGGCAATATCAGTAACGTTAGAATGCTTAAGCCACTTCACCTAATGAGCATTAGAATCGATACGATAAAAATCAGATATGAAGGCTACATCGTATAATTTGCAAATTTTAGAGAGTCAAATAAAATCAATTATATAAATGAATGAATTAAATTTTAGATGAATGAATAAGTTCTCTTTAGATCTATTTTGTAACCAGTATGATATGGTTCCTCGACAAAAGATCAATATGGCCGCTGATCTTGATATGTAAAAAGTGGTAATCTGTACAAGATATTCATGTGAATGGACAAGGTGCAGTTAAGATATTAGTTGTATCTGCAATATGAAGGCAACCATGACACTGCATTCACCAAAATGGCGTTGTTTGTGTATTGAATTTACTGTTTCAAGATAATTCTTCAGTCATTACGGAGAAAGCTTCTGTCCCATCAAACGCTTACTATAAATTTCTAGAAACTAGCCGAAACCTGTCTGGCAAACATTATTAATAAATTTCTTTATAAGTGAGTTGTACAAATAAAAGATTTGAAATTGACTTTTTTTCCATTTCAACGAAATAGACGTTATTTATTTTCTTTTCCTCCTTTCCTCTATCACGCCTCTTTACTCTTACTCCCACTCTCTGTAACCCCTTGTGCGCTAGTTCATTTTCTCACTGAAACCAAGTAGCGTATCTGATATGCCACTTATGAGATATTGGTAGGGCGTAACGGTCGTGCGAACTAACTAAGAAACTGACTAAATAAGAGAGGGACAAGCAGAAATGCAATATTGATGTTCGCCCTGCCTCGCTTGTTATTTGTGTAGATCTCAAATTATTAAGAACATTCATTTTCATTACAAAGTTTTATGGCATCGAAAATTATTAAGTCAGAGTTTCTTAAGTCTTTTTTTGTTCATCACCCAGTTTTAATGGAACCCGTTTATCGACCATTGTCGTCAAATACAGAATTTATATTCCAGGTAAACTCAGTATCATCAACTTGAAATAATATAACTTTTATTGTTTTTTCATGTTGGAAGTTTTGGGTATACTGGTGTACTAGTGAGCCAGCCAAAATGAGCTGACTTATTTTATAGTTGACCAACCAGAAGGCTCAAAATATTTAATGCGACGTGTATAAAGGCGGCCATGTTTTTTTCCCGAATATTCACTGCCAGCCAGCCTTTGATATCGAAGACTGAAGAATTACAGAAGAGCTGCTGGTGGGGGTATTGGCGATATAGGCGGATTCAGTAGAGTGTCTGACTCGTGAGTATTAATCTTTAACGTTTTTTCATTGAACAGATTATGTACTGCGCTGTATTCTATATTCATAGACTATGGTGAACATGGTTAACATTTTAAGCATTTCACCCCAAGCAAGGCAGGATGCCACTAGTACACACGGGGTCACAGTGAGAGTAATAGCAAACGAGGAAAAGAAGGACGGAGAATAGATCCAGGCATCTGGAGATGTTGATTGACATTACATTTGAATAGGTGAAGATTATAGCTATCAGGGAAACAAGTAATAGGAAGGGAATTCCACAGACGAGAGGTGCGAGACATGAAGATATTGGAGTAGAAGAGACCGCTACATTTAACTGCTTCGGCAGTGAAAGGGTGGGACCGATATGCCAGCCTAGTTGCACATTTAAATTCATGCAGTTTGTGTTATGGATCCACCCCTTTTTCATACAAGTGGACTCGACCAGTGTGTATTTGGACTGCTGCCGTTAAATACCCAGAGTCAGTCAGAGAAGAGCAGAGATTGTGATGGAGTTGGAGGTAGAGTAATAGTGTGAGGTAACCGGTTGTAGAAGTCACAGTTACAAGCACGTAAACTCTAAGGAAGTCCTACGTCGAGACTGAAATTACCAGACTGTATATATATATAGATAGATAACTAGACTCGTTTCGAAAAACCCTCGAATTTTTGATTTGCTAATCAAATCAATCTCGAGGGAAAAAAAGGTTTTAAAAAAAGAAAGAGCTACAAACATGAACTTCTGCCGACAAAAAATCGCACAGATGCAGGTCTGAAGCCCAAAGAAAAAACCCCGATACGAGTAACAACTAACTAACAAAAGAGCTCAATACAACCGTAGAAGCAGACCTAGATACACCTAGTGAGCCAGACAAATATACCTAGGTTTCACCTAAACGTATCGTCAGGAAAGTTTGGCCAAACTTTCCCTGATGATCCGTTTAGGTGAAACCTAGGTAGGTTTGTCTGGCTCACTAGGTGTATATATATATATATATATATATATATATATATATATATATATATATATATATATATATATATAACCGCGTTTCTGGATTTACTAACCGTATTACCAATTTTATTATTGTCTAAATACATTATTTGCTATATTTCATTCCACTGTTTGTCATTCATTGGAGACCGGATTTCATCTCGGAATCCACAACAGTTTGAGAACGAGCGAAAGTAGTTCGTCAGAAACACCAAAAAATCAGAAATTAAATGTTTTTCCTATTTGCCTGAAAATGAAGCAAAAACTAAAAATGAAAGTGAAATTTCTATTCATTATTTTAAAAAAATATAAATTAAAAATATACCATCGTTTTTCTAAAATAATATTGTGAAAATGTTATGTTTTAATCAACCTAAATGATGTACGAAACCCCACCCGACGCTATCGTCGCCCGACAGAGAGAAAAGGGAATTTTTAGGTATTTATTTTTGCATAAACAAGCCTGTGACCTAGAGAAATCAGTCTGTTGGTAGAGTCTTGCATTATTAGCAGTAATTAATCACAAAAGCGAATAATAATTATAGTCTTAGTAAATTAAATGGTACATGAATGTAAATAATATTGTAATATATAACATACGTTAATACTCACATATATAAAACACGGCATATAAACTGATGAACTAAAACATTGTAATCGGCGAAACGGGGCAAGAATGACAGCTACTTTCTCGTTACAACTGGGCATGTCATAGTCAGATGTATATATGGTCCCCGACTATTTCATTTTGAGGAGTTGAATACCGAAGGATTTTAATAAAGCCTAGATTGTTTTAGCCTTAGAAATTAGCACAGGACATTTCTGAAAGATCACTGCTTTAGAGAGGCTCCCAATCAATTTTGGTGTGGCCCAAGATTCACCAACCGTCGACGTTAGGCAGTGAAAGTGTATTGGTGCAAGAAATAAAAATAGTTTTTTTTTTCTGCCAAGTATGAACCAACAAAGGGGATAATGTGGCACACACCGTAAACAGATTTACTCAGCAAACCAGCCATGCTAACCGATTTATGTTGGCGAACGCGTCTTCGACGAACAGGCAAACGTCAGAACTGAACATTATATTAAAAAGGTCGCGTAGATCGGTAACTCTGACAAGGTTCTCAGTAAAATGGATGGCAGTGTACGTGCGTTGGGAAAACGATGACATTAAGATTCTTTGAAGAAAAGCCGCAGAGAGGTGGAAGCGGTGTATTCATTTGGGTACTGTTCGCAGTCATTCTTAGGGAAGTTATTTTTTCGCCTACCACCTACTACAACAGGGTTGAAATTCACGTACTGACAATAATTTTCTAAGATTCTAACGGGACTATGAGCAGTAAAATACGCCCTTCTATAATGCACGAGTTCTGTGGGAATGGTCAAAGGAAGATAAAGAAGATGTTTGTTTATGAATGTGAATGTGCGGGTGGTGTAATGGATTGTGGCTCGTAAGGAGTCATCAGATAGCCGAGTTCTAATTCCAATCGCGTCCGTTATATTCACTGACGTGAAAATACCCTTGGAAAAAATGTCAATCCATCTTTTCACCACTACCTATGCCTGAAATCTGGGATCTATAGTCTTGGTTGGCAACCATTCTGGAGATGGTGACGCAAGAAAATGTTCTATCGTTTTGTTTATTACACCATCCGCACATCAACCGAAATAACGAAAGACTAATTTTATATATATAAAATATTGCATTATTTTTTTTTAATATTGCATTATTTTATTTTATTTTTAATTTTTTTGAGTAACAATGATTTTCGAGATACCATTTCTAATATTTAATCCATAGCTTGGGAGGAAACGGATTCATACCATTTCCAAATGTATTTGCACATTAATGAATGTTTCGAACTCGACTACACTCCGATTTTTCATTTTGAGCCGCTGTTTATTACACCATTCGCACATCAACCTAAATAACGAAAGACCAATTTTATATTTTTTTTATATAATATTATTTGTTTTTGGTTAGGCTTAGAATCTCTCAACATCACTACTTCATAATGAAAAATGAAATCAAAATAAAACATCGGGGTGAGCAAAAATTTACCTCGATTGAAAAGAAGCTTAATTGTTAAATTAGTGAAGGTATCTTTCATTTGCGGAAGCAATACATCCAAGGAAACAAGAAAAAATTCTACATTTTCCGTAGTTTTCAATTATATATATATATATATATATATATATATATATATATATATATATATATATATATATATAAATAAATATATATATATAAATGTATATATATATATAAATGTATATATATATATAAGCAGGTCATTTTCATTAAGCATGTTTGGTTAGATAATTTAGATAAATTATATATATATAATATATATATATATATGCATCTTTCATTAAAACAACAGACAAGGTACTACAGTTAAGCCTTTTATTTCATTTTTCTTGTATTTTAACAAGAGCTTTCTTTTCTGGACAAAGGATGTGTAAGCTCTTGTTAGAACACAAGAAAAATTAAATAAAAAGCTTAACCGTAGTACCTTGTCTGTCGTTTTTAATAAAACATGCATAAATGAAGGATTGCCGTCTAAATATACATATATATATATATATATATATATATATATATATATATATATATATATATATATAGAGAGAGAGAGAGAGAGAGAGAGAGAGAGATTTCATTATTCGGAAATATTAATTTCATGGCAAACAATGTAAAATACATTTATAATAGAATAAAAAGAATATCTATCAAACAATACAATTATTATAGAAATAAAATAGGATTTGACTATCAATAATTACTAAGTGATATACATGCGCACATATGTGCATATTATCAAAATAAGCTAAACTTATTTTTCATCATAATATATATATATATATATATATATATATATGCACATATGAAATCAAATAAGTCTGACAATTATTTTAATATATTTTTTGTTTATACGTTATTTTTATAGATGCTAATATTTAAGTAGATGCTCTGTTTATAATAAATAGGCCGGTAAATGTTATTAATCATGTTTATTATTAATAGAGCATTTGTTTAAATGCTTGTAGCTACAAAAATTATGCATAAACAGAAATATATTAAAATAATTATCGGACTTAGTCCATTTCATAATAGATTATGTCATTTGTTTACGTTAAGATATATGAACGTTCAAGAGAAATCATGGAAAGTTTGTAGCTGAAAAACAGTAATTTAACCAGATGCTTACTTTGTAGCTAAATAGTATAGCTCGTTATATGCCGGTTGCGTGTAGGATACGAGTTCGATTACTGTCGGAGTGCATATATTTTCTTTGAGATTTTTCAGACATTCAGGCCGGGTAATGTTAATAGTATTCATTATAAACAGAGCATTTACTTAAATATTTGTATCTATAAAAATAACGTGCAAACAAAAATATATATATATATATATATATATATATATATATATATATATATATATATATATATATTCAGCATATTTACATTCAAGCATGTTTGGTTAAATAATTTAGACGTTTTAATCCTTTCAATTTCACGAATTAATTTCTTGGTAGCTGTAGAAAATTGTTTAAAAAAAAATTCGGAAATTTTCTTTCATATAATCTTTATTTTATCATGTATTTTCAACCTCATCTGAGACCATCTTTAGGAGATTAAAATTGACGAGACAGCTTACGTTTCATTGTTCAATCTCCGAACATTTAAAGGAACACTCATGACCACATTTACAGTTTACACAGATATTAGTCGAAATACATTAATATTTCATGAAAATAAATTTATATATATATATATATATATATATATATATATATATAATTTTACTTCTACTGTAGTTTTGACTTTTACTGTAACCCTCTACTTTGACTGGTCCCCGGCCTTGTAACGAGACCACTTAAGGTAGAAGGTTACAAAAGTAAAAGTCAGTTTATACAAATGGAGGGGTCGATAACTGTGTGAAATCACTTCCTTCTTCAAGAATTTGTATTATACTAATTTGCAAAATAATAATAATAATAATAATAATATTAATAATAATAATAAGTAAAGGGAATATATACTTTTTTCATTTTAAGATTAAAGTTAGCTTTACTTGTAGTTCTACTTATTCCTAATCAGTAGGTGTCGAATATTTAATGATTTTTAGGCATATACGCTTACAATTATATAAAAAAAAGTTTTTGTAATAAAGTAAGGAAATATTTATGATCGAGGACTGAGAAAACATGTTAACGTTGAAATAAGGATACATCAAGTTTGGATGTGCTCGTATGTTTTATGGAATATCGACACCAAAAATTGGGTTCGAAGTGTCCAATTCAAATTCCGGTCGAAGTCTTTATGCTTACTTTCAACCAAATAGCTGTAGGAAAGGCATGAAACTGTCTCTTCTCTTCTAGATGTGCATTAAATATCAGGTCAGACAGGGCTAGCTAGCCTTAGTAGTTTACCAATATAAGAGAAGGATTAACAGCCTGAAGACTGAACTCTCGCCGAGGCCATCTTTACCTAAGTGGTGTCCCTACAGCACTGATATGTTTTTTTTTAAGCATTTCACCCCAAGCAAGGCGGGAAGCCACTAGGACGCAAGGGGTTACAGAAGATTTGGGGCAAGATCAAATAGGAGTGATAGAGGAAAGGATGAGGAGAAGGATAGTGGATAGATCAAGGCAACTGAAGATGTTGATTGACATTACATTTGAATAGTTGGAGATTATAGCTATCAGGAAACAGGAATAAGGAAGGGAGTTCCACAGGCGAGAGGTGCGAGACACGAAACTATTAGAGTAGAAGAGACTGCTACATTTAGGAGTTTCGACAGTGAAAGGGTGAGAGCGGGATGCCAGCCTCGTAGGGCGCTTGAATTCATGAAGTCTGGGAACCAGCGAATGCAGCTCCTCGGAGCAATTACCATGAAAGTATTTGTAAAAAAGACAGAGAGAGGCGACGTCGCGTCTGTGAGAGAGCGACTGCAGACGAGATGCCAGAACAGGGCCAATTATATTGCATATCCGCCTCTGGATCTTATCAAGAACCCCGAGGCAAACAGAAGGGGCTCCAGATGACACAATTATTGGTGACCTGGCTTGTGCATGGAGTTATTTCTCGACAAAAATTGTTTTATAAATGTAAAATTGTTACCATATATATATATATATATATATATATATATATATATATATATATATATAGGTAACAAAATAAATCTGTTGCTATTTCTCAAGATTTATTAATTCATACAAGAATAAGTAATCTTTTCATTTTCTTTTCCTCTTTCAATTTGGATACGATCATCTTTTCAGCTTTTGGAACAAGCACACAAACATCATCGCATCAGTATTACCTGGTTGAATGCGGATACAGACCCCATACTATTATTGTTATTAACCTATAAATTGAACTGGAAATTACTTTATTATTCAAGTTAGTGTATTTTAATATCTCTCCAACAAAGATCTCGCTACGATGTGCTGTTTTTACAGTTCCTCAGTAGCATGCACGCAAATAGAAATCAGATCGTTACATGACAGATAATAATATGATTGTTTGGTTGATTCGTTTCTTACAGCTTATCAACCCTTTGCAAATTATTTAAAAGCAGATGTTTTTTAGGTTGTATTGGGTTGGTGCATAATTATCAGGCGTTTTTAAACAATATTTGTTATGAAAAAAGAAACATAACAATTCAACAATAACATTTTAAAATTAGTATGATTATCGACACACATTTTTATAACCTGAAAATAAAATAAATTTTTATTGAAAAAAAGTAAATAAAACAGCAATTTTTATTAACAACTAGCTCGCCTATAAAACCGCCTGATAATTATGCACCAACGCAATATTTTTTTTTATGGTGGGGGGGATAAGAAATAATGATATAGTGATACAAGTCTTGTTAGTTAAACCGTATCTGGTGAAGAAAAGATAGATGTATACCTTTCCCAGGCGTATTTGTGCGGAACGAACCCAACTGGAATTGGAACTCGGCACTCCGATTAACACTTCCCAGCCAGTATCAAGTAAACAACCCGCAAATCCAAGTTCACAGAGCCTGGCATTCCGAAGAGGTCACCCATCTAGGTACTGAACAAGTTCGACGTTGCTTAATTTCATTGATCGTACAGGAACAGATGTTTCAACATGAAATAGCCGTAAACTCTGACGATAATATTTAAATTATATAATAATATATTTTATACTATTGTCTACTCAATGTTGGTGGTAAAGCTTGTAGGATAGATAATAGCAGAATCCAGACTTGAAGAGGTTAACGTTATAATGGACGAGGAAGCATCCACTCCGGAGTCTATTCCACAAAGTAAGGTTCTTTGCCAAGAAGCTTTCTGAATTAAACTTCCTTCTTATCAATGGGATATGAAGAAATTGAAAATGAGTCGACCGTTTGTTTGTACGTGGCATGGTGGACCCTGTCTGTGAAAGTCTAGACTGGTTGGTTGGTTGTTTTTGTTTAGCGGCTTACCAAAATCTCTATGGGTTATTTAATACCAAATATTTTGTATGCAGTTTTATTTGTATTATTTTGATATAATAATGGTTTAGTTATACTTCTTACTAATCAACCCGTAGCTTGGGGATTAAGAAATAGATTCATAGCTTTCCCAAAGGTATTTGAGCGTAAGTGAATATAACGAACCCAACTGGAATTGGAACTCGGCTCTCCGATTAACAATTCGCAGCTATTATCCATTACACCACCCGCACATCCAAGCTTACGGCACCTGGTATTTCTAAACAATCACCCATGTTTGGACTAGTGGATCTAAGGAATGTAGCGGGCCTGGACATTTGTCATGAAAATATCAAAAGAGGCTTGTAATGTTTCAGTAACGTGTTGTAAGTTGAAAAATAGTTCATTACCCACAAGTCTACGTAAACTTTATCAAGGCTGGAAAGCAGATACGACCTAGGGTATGGCAGCAATAATCCGTTTGTAGTTTGATCTAGATCTTGGAAAGATACAGTATTTTAGGAGTAGTCTGTTAATTCCTGGGGCGTTAAGAGATGCCAACCATCTTTTCAGCAGCTTTAGCGATGATTCGTATGTATGAATCTCACTTTAGGTCTTGAGCTTGAGTCTCTGTAGGAATTCAAGGCAAACGATCATTAAGAGTGCAATTGTTTTTCATGAGTATAAAAAATGCAGGCTAGGTGATGAGGAAACGTTACCATTTTGGTTTTTGAAAGTACTGAATGCCACAAGCCATCTTTTCCCCCATGAGGCTGTTAGAGCTTGGTCAGAGTAGAGATCATCTGCCATTCCATATTGATGACCTGAGAGAAAATTTTGAACTCGAGAAATAATATTGATAGATTAAATGTTAAAAATATGGAAAGAACTTGCGTGAAAATGAAATGACGATTTTGCTATCAAGGGAAATGAGAACGACACAAGAAAGGCTAATTGCAACCGACTTACAATGAAACTGGCAGGAAGATCGAAAAGTAGAAATACCCGAAAAGAAAAAGCGAAAACTGAAGGAAAAGTAACCTACCGTTTTTGCCAGGAGATAAATTGAAGTAATTGTGAATAAAACGGTCTGGACATTTTTGTAAAGAGGGCATCTGAAGAAAAAAAAAACTAAATCTTTGCCGTTACAGATATTACAGGAGATAAGTTAAAGGAATTGTGAATAAAACATGATGGATATGTTTGTAAAGAGGTGTAGCGAAACTGAAAGGCAGCAGTCTGTGGGTTCTGGTGAACTGACTACAATTCGCCGTTCTAAGAGGCAACGAGTGGCATGCGTGATATGTAAGCATAATAGTGGACGCTTACGCAAATCTAGCAACAGTCTCTGGCTAAATGAAACGAACAAGGAGAAAAAAAATGGCCTACCTTAGAATCCGAAACGAGCGTGAACGCGTTTCGCCTGCAGAGTGCCCGAAGTTAACAATAAAAGCACGAGCGTCCTGGGGGGGGGTATTTATGAGTTACGGACGTGTAACTTATGCAAATTTCGGCCAGTTAGAACTGATATAAAACGAGCAATCTCGCAGGTGGGGTGGGGGTCCCTTCTTTTTCTTTTGTTCTTGAGTTGGTCGTACGTATCGTCGAAGACTAAGAAAGACTATAGGAACTTATCTTCCTCCTTATACTTGGGACGGCAGTGTCAAACTTAAAACCAACTCTTTTCCTTCAAGAGGTTATCTGAGGAGAGAAGATGATTCTTTGTTGCTACAACCATTCCAGGAAACAAATTAAAAAAAATAGCGGATGAAACGACTTTGATATGTTTGTGAAGAGGTCATCTGAAAAGCGAATGTAATTCTTTGTCTTTAAAGTCATTCCAGGAGATAAATTGAGTGAATCGCAGACCTAGCATTTGGATATGATTGCAAAGAGGGCATCTGAATGGAGAAAGAGAAATGTTTTTGGTGGCCTCGGAAACAATGCCATGAGCCCAAATTGTATAATTTTCACGAGAGACATGACAGGAAAATAGCATCTCATGTCATTTAATAAGAAAATACAACTGGTTCGCTAAGAAAATACACAAAATTACGCATGAGTGCGTGGGAAGGGTAACCTATTGAAAAGTGTGCCAGCCAGTAAGAACTCCTATACAAGCCAAGAGTATAGAAACAAACCAAAATATCGCTTTACATGCGGACTGTTATCACTATCTTTGTTATCATTATCACAATGTTCCAGCCGTTGTGTCCTGCGTCCTTCACCTGGTGCTTTTCCATCAAGGGAATCTTCATAGAATTTCAGATTTAACACTTTATATAATCTACAGGGATAGTGTTCTCATTCCTCTCACCCTATCCAGGGTTATATCGTCTATAGTTTTTATTTATTACTGCTCGGTTATTGCTCTGCCCGTTGCCACTGAATCCAAGTACACAACGCCTGGTCCGGGGATTGATTTCACAATTATCGTGTCATCAAATTCACGACCCCCCCCCAAAAAAAAACAACAAAAAAAAAACTCGTTAAGCTATTAAGCTATTGTCCCGTGTTCAATAATGTAAACAGTATGATTTCCGCTCTTCTTGGTCCACTGCTGATGTCTTAATTATTATCCTGCATAGAATTATTGATAATAAAAACAATTTCGAGTGTAATCGCCTTAGATATCTTGAAGACATTTGACAAAGGGGGTTGAAACGCAAACAATCGAGCTATGGAAACTCTGGAGGGGGGTGCTTTCAGTTATCAAGTGTTTCCTGTCAGTTAGGTCTATGAAGGTTATTGTTAATTGCTAGATCTCAGATATACGATGCTGGCGTCCCCAAGGTACTCTCCCCCGACTCTAAATTATCTTTTCGCTTTACATTAACGATCAGCCTAAGAACATTCTAAGATACTTACTAAATATGCAGATAACACCACTGTGTATGAGTGCACCTCCAAATATCTGGATGTCAAGTTGCTTGGCAGCTGATCTCTTCCATGACCACACTCTCATAGCTCAACGGCAGAAAGACTGTTTGGTATCATTCAATACCTCGAAAAGTAAGCATTTCATCACGACAGAGTATACCCTAAACCTGCCCCAATCCTGATGAGTGGTAAGCCGATATATTTCCTATGCGTCCATATAATGTGCATGTCTTACGCCTTCGTTACCCCCACCCTTACAACAATATCACTCAGTAATCCTCTACCTTGAGTGGCAATTGGGCCTTTAATTGAGTGAACTAACAATAAAATAATGTGTAAATAACGATAACTTCTCGTCTGAGAAATTCAAACAGAAATTTTAAATGGGGATATACTATTTGCTAGATTTGCTATCACTTAAGCTCCAGTGTAGTCCCCAAAATACTGTCGTGAACACTTAGCAAGTAAAAAGAATACTAAATTTAAGGTCGAATCAGATCGACAGTATTTTAAATCCTATTGAAGTGTCACGAAAATGAAATCTGTTACAAAAAGAAATGTTTAATCTCAAATCGAGACAACGATGCCATACTAAACGCCTAATGTATGACTCTCCTTGATATTAGTTGTACATACATATATGAGTACATGTGTGCGTGTGCGTATGCATGCATATATATATGAATGGATGAATAAGTATCAGTGCTTTTGTGTTTGTGTGTGAAAGCTTTAATAGATGTGTACGTTGGTACTTTATCCGCAATGTGCCTCGAGTGACACCACGTTAACTTTTTCTGTGATCTCTGCAGTATTCATTGTTCTCGAATAAAGACGATTTTTAAGATACTTGTACATACTTATGTCTGTAAATATATATTTGTGCTTGTCATGAATTCAAAAGTAATTTCTCTGATTTGGAGTTTTTTTTTTTGTTTTTTTTTTTAGATTTACGTTTCATTTCCGTGCTTTGAATAATAATAATAAGAAGAAGAAGAAGAACAACAATAATAATAGTAGTTATTATAATAATAATACATAAATAAATAAATAAATAAAGGTTTCTGCTCGAACCAGGATTGTGCAAGATAAAGGTCTTCT